>JANTNU010000233.1:19333754-19345368 GCA_024752395.1 Erythroxylum havanense | reverse complement strand
TTTCTGTCCAAAATCATGTCACCCTTAAAACAGTAACTCACTTCTCAAATTTCTATCTTTCAACTCCAAGGTCCAAAAATGTCATATTTTATATCAATACAAAGATCAAAATGCAACCTACAACTTTCATGAAGGAAAAAAAATCAATTTGGCCTCTAAGAGAGTTAAAAATCACATCAAAGTTCATGTCCACTAATACTCTTCCCAAACAGTAACTGCAATTTGTAAAAATCATAACTCCAAATTCCATGATCCAAAAATTGCATACTTCACATATATGGAAAGATCAAAGCATAATATAAAACTTTCATGAAGAACTTAAAAGCAATTTCTACCTCTAACTAGGTCCATTTTTCAATCAAAGTTTCTGCCCTGTTAAAAATCACCTAAACAATATCCAAACTTCACACATTCTCATGTTTCAATTCCCACATCCAAAAATTGAATATTATACATCATTATAAAGCTATAAAATTCCTCTACAACTTTCATGTAGACCACTCAACTCAATTCAAAACATATTAGTTCAGAAATCACCTCAAAACACAGCATACACAATCTTACACTTAAGAGCATTTTCAAAAACAAAGTGAAATAACCTTAACTTCGGAAGATCATAACTTTCAATTCCGATATTGAAAAATATCATACTTTATGGGGACAGAAAGCTTTCAATAGAAGCTACAAGTTTCATGAAGATCATTTTCTCAAATTCAGCCTAAATCAAAAAGTAAACTATTTATCCCCAAAAAGTCAAACTTTCTTAATTCTTCAAATTCTCACACTTTTTCTATTTATTTCTTGATTTTTAACTTCCATTTCAATCAAATAATTCACTTTACTTTCATAACCCATACAAATTTACTCAGATATCAAGGTCATCAAAATCAATCGATTTCTTTTCTCATCAACTTCCTTAAAGCATACAACATCTATAACACAATACATATACAAAAATACTCATTGAATTTCATTTAAAAATTCTAAAATTCTACTTAAAGATCGGGGTCCAACAAATGTACATGCTAGTTTATGTGATAATGTGTAATTATGAGTTTTTAAGCTAAACTTGAGAGTTTGAGAACAAAGTGTTTTATGAATTCAAAATGACTTTTATAAGACAAATGAACATTTCAATGATTTTGCTTATTCTTTGTTATAAACTTGTTACCTACGAGCTTTCAAGCTCACTTCCTTTTTCATCCCATCTTCAGGTGATAGCTACGAGATCAAGTGATCTAGAGTCTAAGGGAATTATTCCAATTTTTCTTATTTTGTATTTGAGTTGGTTTTAGGAAAGCACAATGTTTTAGTCGCATTTCAATAATTTTTTGTAATTTGAGATTTTGAAACGATGATGTAATGTGGCTTAAAATGCTATTAAAGTTTTGTAAAACTTTTTTTTATGTTAATGAAATGATGAATAATGTATAGATAATATGAGCTGAAATTTGACATACGTGAAGAAGTAATCAACTTGAGTTGATGATTTTTGGAACATGAATTGTTGATATATATATATATATATACACAAGTGAGATGTTATGGAGAGTAAGATAGGAATTATGACTGATCAGATGTAGTTGAAGATGACGAGACAAATGAGTTGAGATTTGAGAGTTTGATGAAATCATTTAGTAGCTGAATGGTTATGTTCAAGATATTTCAAGTCTGCACAGTGAAAATTTTCAAGTCTTCTATAGGGGAAAATTCGTGCTCTAAATTTAGGAAAAACTTTGGATTAATCTAGGTGGAATTAGGAAAAGTTTCCTTCTAGAAAGTCATATATTATCTTTCTAGCTTTCTAACGGTATATAGTATGAAATTTTTGGACATCAAAGTCAAAAGTTATGGCCCTTATAATTGGAGATGCTCAGGAGTGTATTCTGCTTCGTCTTAAGTTGACTTTGCTTCGTTTGAGGTTGACCTTCTGCTTCGTCTTAAGTTGACCTTTTGCTTCATCTTAAGTTGACTCTACTTCATCTTAGGTTGACCTTCTGCTTCATCGTAGGTTGACCTTCTGTTTCGTCTTAAGTTGACTCTGCTTCGTCTTAGGTTGACCTTCTGCTTCTTTTTAAATTGATCATCTGCTTCTTCTTAGGTTGACCATCTGCTTCTTCTTATGTTGACTAAAACATTTTCTAGTCCAAATTTGACCCTCCAATTGATATAATCTATTTTAAAAGTCTTCATGAAAGTTGTATATCTTGAAGTTCTCTTTCGAATAATCTAAAGACACCTCAATCCGAGTTCTCTAGAGAAAGTTATTACCATTTTTCCAATTCTTCTGATCCTTCATCTAAATTCATCTGATCCTTTCTTCTCGTCCCATTTTTGGCCCTATAGATGATCGAATTTGTCTTTAAGAGCTTCATGAAAGTTTTAGATCTTGAAATATTCTTTTGAACCATATAAAGAAAACCTTAATTTGATATATGTAGAGAAAGTTATGAAAATTGTTCAAATTCGTCTGAACCCTTCATCTGGTTTCATCTGACCCTATCATCTGGTCCATTTTTGACCTTTCAAATGATAGAATATGTCTTCAATGTCTTCATAAAAGTTGTATATCTTGAAGTTATCTTTCAAACCATATAAAGATTAACTTAATCAGGCATCTCTGGAGAAAGTTATGACAAATTTTCCAATTCGGCTGTCCCTTCATTCGGTTTCATCTGACCTTATCGTCTAGTCCACTTTTGACCCTACAGATGATAGAATTTGTCCTCAACGTCTCATAAAAGTTGTAGTTATTGAAGTCCTCTTTTCAACCCTCTAAGGATTAAGGATGAAACCTTGTTTGATTCCCTTAGCCCAATCTTTGTTATCTGACCTCTAAACAAAATGATCCTTGAGACAATAGATTTCTCACACAATGTGCTATCTCTCCAACCAAAAAAAAAGTTTTGATTGAACGAAAGTGAGGAAATCTGTTGGAAATAGTATGAACTGGTGTTATTTTACTAAACATGCTTCGACATTTAAATATATCTGGATCCGTAGGGTTCTAACTGAGATGATTTTCAATGTGGAATAAGCTAAAAACGTAGGTTTACAAATTATATGAAGATGAACTGAGGATGAATAATGAGGGTTAATTGGAATAACCATACATGGTAACAAGCACATGCACACGTCTTATGACTCCGAATGTTGGGCTCCAGAAGTGGGGTCCAGCATCACACCACCATCTAGCCATTGCCATCTACATTGTGAGCCGCATCTCTTGATTGCATGGCACTACAAATTGAAGGTTGGCTTTAGGAGTTGTTCATGGTGCAAACAAATTAACCGTCTGTGGAATCTACCTTTTTCTTTTCCTAACATTAGGTCCAGGTGTAGCATTCACTTCTTGCTTGGCCTGGGATGGAGCACTACTACTACTACTATCACTACAACATTTAACATTCCACCATCATCACGAAAGCTAACAAACGAACTTCCACTACCAATTTTGGACAATTTCAATTCAACCATTACAAACTATATATTTCAATTGAACCATTACAACAATTTCATTTCCAATAATTTCCACAATTTTGAACGATTACAATTTCAATTTAAACATCACAAAATATATGTAAACAATTTCCATTTCCAAATTCCAACAATTTCTAACAATTTCATTTTTAACAATTTCAATTCAACCATTACCAAACATACATAAACAATTTCCATTTCCAACAATTTTAAACAATTTCAATTCAAATTTTCAAACATCACAAAAGATACATAAACAATTTTCATTTCTAACAATTTCTATTTCCAATAATTTCCAACAATTTTATCTCTAGCATGTTCCAACAATTTCGATTCAACCATTACAAAACATACACAAACAATTTCCGCTTTCAATAATTTCTAACAATTTCATTTATGATATTTTCCAGCAATTTCAATTCAATCATTACAAAACATACATAAAAAAATTCCATTTCTAATAATTTCCAACAATTCCATTTCTAACAATTTTGAATAATTTCATTCAAAGTTTCAAACATCACAAAATAAATATAAACAATTTCCATGTTCAAATTTCCAACAATTTTATTTCCAACAGCAACAATTTCAACCATCACAAATTCAAAATTCATAATTCACAAAATATGAAATATAAATAAACAATTTACATTTATATCAATTTCCATTTCTAAATTCCAACAATTTCTGACAATTTTAATTATAATAATTTTCATCAATTTCAATTCAACCATTACAAAACATACATAAACAATTTTCATTTCTAATAATTTCTAACATTTTTCATCACAAAAAATAAATAACTAAATACAATGCAAATGTTTTTCAAATTTCATAGCAAAAAACACACCCAAAAAATAAAAAATCTGATTGAATGTCAAATGGGGTCAAGTTTGGATCTAAATCTATTTCAGATCTGGCGATTCTAGGGTGACTACATGACTGTGACTAGTGGGATGTGGGCTGGTGGCGTCGAGTTATTGTCGTGGTGCGATGGTGTTCAACAAACAACTAGAGAGGGACTGGTGGCAACAATGAGGAAGAGAGAGTGAGAGTGTGGGAGAGAAGAAAGCCAAAGGAGAAGCAGTAGAGAGAACAACAGGTGGGGGTAGGGAAGGGTGTTTGGAAAAATCTAACCTTTTACAAATAATTCCCTACATTATTTAAAATTTATGATATCGGCCGGTATACGACTAGTATTATGAATACTGTCGGTACCTACTAGAATCAAGCAAAATAAGGTAGTATAGATTGGTACCAACAACCAGTACCAGAACATCTCTTTTTGTACCTTTTTTGGTTGCTACTAACCAGTACAAAATGAAATTTGTAACTATGCTTCAAATAACTCATTGACAAAATCCTGACCAAAATAAATAGTTGGAGTAACAAAGAATTATCTTTAGCTAGGAAAGCCCAATTAATCAAATATTTCATCTCATGCATAAATGTTTATTAGGCCTGTCAACTGGTATTTCTCACAAGTAGCACAAAGGCAATTAACAGAATCTTCAAAAATTACTTATGGCTAGGTAGTAAGCTTGAGACCACAAAGAACAAGATCAAACAGGTTGATGTATATCAAGATAGGAAGCATGGAGTCTTGAGAATTCCTTACACCATAACAATAAATCAATTTCTTTCTTTGGAGATAATCAAAGAAAGACAATCACTGTGGGTAAAGTGGGTTTATGACTATTATATCAAGGACAATTGCTAGTGGAACTTTAAAATTCCTCAAATTACATCACCTATTATAAAATTAATCACAAAAATAGGAACAAGATAAGATTTATATGTTTCAACCAGGTTGGAAATGGAGAACTTACTAATTCTTGGCATGATAGCTAGACTTCTTATAGACCACTCATCCAAGTCAGTGGCCTTGATCCTTTAAAGAACTTAATCTAGCCAAGTGCAAATATAGTTCATGTAATATCAACCATCATATTCAGTGCAATTAACATTCGATAATCCTGTGCCTTCAAATTTTTAATAAATCACATACTAAGTCATTTTAAAGACAAAGTCACATGGAAGGATCAGGCAAGGATTCAAATGCCCCATGTAAACTACTTTACAGTGAGATAAATCCTTAAATCAATTGGCACAAAATAATTTGGTAACAATTGTCTTTGGGCGGCCAACACAATGTGAAAAGCTTTTAAATTCAAACTTCTTACTTTAAATAGACTAAGAAAGTACTTATGCATTCCAAATTAGTGTGTCATGTGCAAAATGGATTTAGAATCCCACAGTCATCTATTATTTCAATGTAATTCCTTTAATAAGATATAAAAGTTCATAATGACATTATGAAAAGGGCATAATCCTCCAACAAGATGGAATGATATAGTAGATTAAAGTGGAAAGCTTACAAACATGCCTGAAAGTGATAAATGGGCAATATATATATGGTATAGGCGTATAGACTAAAAGGAACAATAGAGTTTTCACCAATTTATCTCAAAAAGAGGATGAGGTAGCTAAGTTCATATGGGTTAAAATCATAATGCACCTAAGTCTCTACAACAACAAGCATATAATCAATCTTGAAATTGACACCAATTGGAGAATTACATAATTATACATCTAGTTAGTTAAGCTTGATCAACAACTTATAACTTATGTTGTTTTAGTTGCTTACCTTTGTAAGTTGATGTAATTGCCTTCATCATTACTTTCTTATTCTTTTTTACTCATAATCCTTTTCAACGAATATATTTCTATTCTTTAAAAAAGTTATCTCTAATTAGATTATAAATAGTGTCTAATTAGATTAACATGTTTTACTAAATTATAAAAAAATAGATTCTCTAAATTATAACATATAATAAGAGTAATTGATTGAAAATTTTGAATTAAATTTATAAAAGGAGTCAAGATAATTGGACATAATTTTTAATTTGAATTTGAATTTGAATATTGTTTTAAAACCATATTAAATTTTTATTTGTTATAGAAATTCAATTCATTTAGGAATCAATGGTTTTTATCTAATTTATTTATCCAAAGATTTGGAATATTATTTTAGATTATGAAGATTTTATCAGTAACCAAAGTTAAATAAAGCTTCATGTTTTATGCATTAATTTGATTATATGTTCATAATAAAATGTATGCTCTATTTATAGATTGTTATATTTTTTATGCATATCGAATTGTAGGCTTAAATATATGACAATTTATAAGTAATGTATGTTCAATGAAACCATTTAAAATTAAATCTCTCATTGAATATTAAGTACACATTGAGAACTTAATTGTTGCCTTTATTATTTATGTATAAAACCATAGTTTTGTTTATTATAAGAGTTGTTGAGTGTCTCAACGCTCCTTTAACATAAATGTTTTCTTTTAAATTAATGGTTCCTACTTAACTAAATATATATGATTTAGATGAGTAAATCTTGATCATATGAATATAGAGGCTTAGTTAAGAATGATATATAAGATCTATTTTTTATAAGAGTTATCAATTAAGAGATTTAAGAATCACATAAGATTTGATTGATGAGGATGTTATCTTCCTAATTTAAGTTTAATTGTCTTGTTAAGCAACTCAAGATAAACTAAATTTAAATTGAATCCTATCTTACTATAGAAATTAGAGTAATATACATGCATGATGTTCTACGGAAGCATAGAGAAAACCAAAAATCATAAGAAGGTACTTACTTTGATCACTATCGCTTTTGCAAACCTCTATCCCGAAAGTCTCCAAGTGTCTTCTCCCTTCACCACCCTCTTGATGCCACGAAGTCTCGTAATCTCCAATAAACTCAACCCCAATTCGATAAAGTCCGACGATACGAAGGATAGGTAGCAGAGCTTTTAGCCCTTTACAAAAATGTCATCGCTTGATTATCTCCTGCAGTGCTCAGTACGCATTTGTTCTCATTTCTTAAGCATTTTTTTGTAACTATCATTGCATTTGTTAAACATTGTCGTTTAGGTAGTTGAAATAGGAGAGAATACTCTCCAACATTTTGTACCTTTAAGCCTACATATCTTTAATGAACTTTTTCCAAAATTCTTTAAAAAAATATTTTTAGGAATAGTAGTAATTTATATTATTTTAAATAAAATATTGGGAGTAACTAAATATATTATTGAATTCCTAATCTTATTTAGTGGTCATGACATATAACCTAGTACTTATTTTCTTTACATTCATTTGTTCTTTAGTATATTCGATACTAAGTATTAGTAAACTAAATTTCTCAAACATAGGCCAAATTTGAGATAATTTCTCAAAGTTGGAAAGAAGAATTGTATGTCCATTATGTAATCTTGTTATTAATCCATGTTGAGGATAATGGTGATACAATTTCATATAGATGGAAAGATAAAGTGATATTTTAGAATTGACTAATGTCTTATAAACATTAATAGTTGTTAGATGGATGTTAACACCATAGTAACACAATGCAAAAGGTTGCATCAAGTAGAGTTGAAATGTATAATACGGTAATAGAATTGTTCCACTGAAGTTAGCCTACTAAAAACATAAATAAGGAATACAATTAAAGGTAATTGCTATAATATGATAACAGCTATTAGAACAAAATTACTGTATGAATTTTCTTAACTATACAAGATATGATATAGATCATATAAATTTCTAATTCATGCTTTTACGTATATGATACTAAATTTAAATTGAACATCAGCACAATGTTCAGGTATGATAACAAATACATTGTTGATAAAAAATAGTTGTTCGAAGTTTATACAAATATTTTGTATGTGTTAAATAGATTTTACTTAACATAAGTAACAAAAACATAAAGTTAAATAATCGAGATTATGCTTTTATGACTTATTATCTAAATCAACATAATAACAATCATAAAGTTACATGTAAGGATATATTTATCCTTTTGATTATGAGTCATATGAAACCTATAGAACTTGTTAGGTAGAAGAATTACTAAATCAACCTTTTTTTCTAAAGGATGATTGTGATAATAAATTGTTAAAATGTATACATATGATGTATATGATGTAATAACAAATCATAAAAGGATTGAATTCTTGCATTTCATTATATTTACTAATGAATTTATATGATAGAGTCACATGCATTAAATGAAATATTGATTTAAAAAGTTTTGAAAAGCTCGAAGTATTTAAATCTAAGTCAAAATTAAGCATTAAGAATACTAAAGCGCTTTCATGAGATCAATGTAGTGAGATTTAAATTTTCTTTTTTATTTATAAAGAATGAGATTCTTTGGTAAATATCTCCATAACTAAATTATATGACTGTAAGGTTTTGAATGAAGAGTAATATATAATATAACATAATGTATAGTGCATAATTTATTTTTTATAACTAGGTCTAGTATAACTGTAGCAACCCACTCCCGCAAGACCCGAACCTGACATCGATGGGTGATATTCGAGTCCGTGCCCTGCGAGGGTGGCGTGCTAAAGCACTCAATCATTTAGAAAATGGTTTTTTTTAACTACAACCGCAATATGCCGAACTCGATACTCAATTTGGGCCCACATTCATTCATAATCATTTTCAATTAACACAAAACCATTAACAAAATTTTCAATAGCCATTCGGGCCCTTTCACAAATACAAGACACCTAAGACATTTCGGAAAACAAATTTATACAAAAACTTGTCGAATATACAATTCACTACAAAATAGAGAAATGCAATGCAGACGCAAACTGACCTCGACCTCTATCCTTCCCTTGAATGTTGTAGGTATACTTCTGTTGGCCTAACGGGGTATTCTTTTGATCCTGAAAAATAATTGCAAAATTTGGGAGAGTTTTGCGAACTTAGTGAGTGACCATCATCGATGACTTACCCAATCACATAACACATAAATCACGTCATTTCACATTCCGCACTCCATATTTAATACAATTTAATCACTCATATAATACATATGCAATGCACATAAGACTCACTTTCCATTTGTTACTTTGTTGTGACTGAGTGCGTAAACTGTCCCTTATAAGGCTCATTGATAACTGTCCCATATAGGGCTCATTAATAACTATCCCATATATGGCTCATTAAACGTTGAACCTAAGGTTCTAAATCACTTTTGAGGTCGAGGCTCTTTTTCACTCGTTGAGCTTTAAGCTCTGATCGGTGGCTACTCTGGTCACAACTCTTTTATGTTTCAAGCATTCATGAAATGTAATGCATCACTCACATTTGCATAACCTCATTCAGTCATATTCACATATCATCGAACCATAGTCTGACATTCAACATTTAGTTGAATGACACCCTATCATTCGTATGCAAATGCTCATTCAGGACACATTTAACAATCACATTAAGTACACATAGTTCATCCAATTCATATTCAAGTAGCACTTCAATATCCAAATCAATCATCACAATCATCGGACCTTCTGTTCGGAACCAACACAAGCAATCTCATCTACATAATCAATCAATAGTCATATAATACAAAATTTCAAATAACGAACAATAAAGTGAGACCATCTCGGTCTACTTACAGTACGCTCCATATTAACATTGGCTTTCAAATTCTAGGAACGCCTGAATGCAGACACTTGACCTGCACAACCCATTTATGCAAGACATATATTGCACACTCATTAATAATTGCACACGTATAAACATTTATTTATACACAATTGTATAAATGGACTATGTACAATGAACACATATTATGCTCATTCTCATTTCATAATTTATATGTGTATAATTTAACTTAGATTTACACTTCATTTGTACATAATCTTTCTAAATTCTCCTTTCAATCTTTACCCTTTGCATGTGTCTAGGTTATTCATAAGCTTACACCTCAAGCACACTTGGTTACTTTATATCATAACTCAATTTCTCGTTATCTCTTTTCTAACCTCATATGATCTCAAAATATCCAAATTCTCATCCAATAGAAATCTAATTGAAAATCCCATAATGCAAAAATCACTAAAATTTATTCTAGAATACTTAAACCCAAGCATTTTCTAAATTCCCTGAACTAGAATCCTTTCAAAAATCCAAAAGATTCAAAATAATCTTACCTTGATTCCTCACCAAATGAAGAGATCTTTAGCTCAAATGGAATCTCTTTTCTTCCTCTTCCTTTTTCTCTTCTTAGACAGCTTCAAAATCTTCTTGAAGACTAAGAAGAATTAAACCCTAACCCACTCTCTTTTTTTCTCCCAAACCACCAAACTCTCTTTCTCTTTCTCTCTCATTTTCGTTGTTCTCTTCTGTTTATCCTTCCATTCACGTTTTTCTTCTTTATTTATAAGCAAGACAACACTTCTTCTTCCAATTATGCACTTAAAAATTGAGAATTGTCCTATTTGCTCTTCCAATTATGCCTTATGTCTTTTATACTTAAGTATCTTGCTAGCAGTACCCTTGAATATTCTAACATAACACTTTCTTCCATAAGATGTCCCCTATTGTCTTAAGTTTCTAATGACATCAAAATCATTCAATTCGGTTAAGCAATTCGAAAGATATACTCCAAACATTTTTTGACTGTTCTTGTCCAAATCAGTATACTATACACAACTTCTATCCAAAATTTAAACATCTTAGAAACTGAATTAGATTCCAATTTCTTCATGTCATTTGTAGCTCCATGTCTCTAGTTCACCACAAATCAGGAATCATCTCATTTGGAGCTCTACCAATCCAAAAATCATCAAAATACTAAAGTATGTTCAGTCAAATAACACCAGTTCATAGTATTTAAAAACACACACACTATACTTGTCCCACATTTTTCCCTCAATCTCTCTCACATCAATTCATATGGATACGATTTTTTGTGGAGGTATATAGCAATGTCTTACGAGTCCAATGGTTCAAGACTCAAGCCATTTGAGTATCTAGAGAAGAAGTTATGGCCAAAAGTGTAATACCCCACTCCCGCATGACTCGAACCTGACATCGATGGTGATATTCGAGTCCGTGCCCCGCGAGGGTGGCGTGCTACATCACTCAGTACAATTTTTTTTTCTTTAACACAAACACACACACATTATAATTTATGCGGAAAATAATTTACATAAACTATTCAATGGTCTCGGGGCCCTTTTCATAAATACAATTTATTTCAATCTGTTGCTCTTACAAATTGACTTAATCATTAATACAAAAATTCAG
>JANTNU010000233.1:19308882-19321739 GCA_024752395.1 Erythroxylum havanense | reverse complement strand
TCAACAGACTGGAGTTAATTGTATTTATGAAAAGGGGCCCGAGTCCATTGAATGGTGTATGTAAATTTGTTCCCATAGATGCTATAAAGTGTATGTGTGTGTGTGAAGGAAAAAAAAGTTAATACTGAGTTTTGACTGACTGAGTGTTGTAGCACGCCACCCTCGTGAGATACGGACTCGGATATCACCATCGATGTCGGGTTCGGGTCATACGGGAGTGGGGTGTTACATTATGAATCTAAAACCTCTTTCACTAGTAACACTAACTCATAATAATTTTCATGCAGTCCAATTCATAATAGCTTAATTTATCCTTTTTGGAAATTTGAGCACACCTTGCCAAGGTAGTACTCACAAAAACACTTCATCTCCCCTTTAACAATTCACTTCTCTTCAGTGTTAATACATTCAAATTTTATGTCCATTTCACTATATTCCCTAAATCTTGTGTTGATCCACCTATCTCATTTATCTTTCATGAGTCACTTTACACTTATTTCAGATTCATCTCACTCACGAACAGTATCTCACATTTATTATGGCCTTATACCATTTTAGGCCCTCTTCATCTCAATGTAAGGGTGAATGACCACCTTTCTATCATACAATGCCCCATATCGCTTCTAATGATGCCACTATGGTCACAATTGTAATTCCTGCAATCAATTTGAATTATACCTTAAACTCATCTTCCTATGAAGTCAAAAATATAAGCTTCAAGGATATTCCCAACAATTAAAACTATTGGTAGATCAAACATTCAACCACTTGTTTCTACATCCTTAATAAAATACAATCTTAGCGTATTCCTACTAGGATGTCTAGCTTAGGTTGTTACTTAGGCTTCTCTAATACTTTCTTTGCTCAATCATCTTTATCAGTTACACATACTTCTTATTTCGATCACCAAATATCATTTTTCCGATTTCACTTGAAAGTTCAGATTCTTTTTAACCTCTTCTATGGGATTCACAATTCTGAATCCTTAGCTTTTAGGTTTTCTTACTTCTTTCCAATAGAATTGATCTTAAATTTCAATGCAACTAGTAACACTTCATTTTTCCCCATATTCCACTCAACATTTTACACTCTTCATTGCACTAGATTTGGTAACCTCAATATCTGACTTTGCACTATTTCATTATAGAATTGTCTGTTCAATCTGTTAGATTACACACCACCTTTACCTGTATAGCACTCATTTGTACATTCCATAATTGACTTTGTACATCTAATGTCTCCAATACCTCAAAACAATTTCTAACATAGCAATTCTAAACCATGTATCAAAATCAATTCATAAGACCTTAATTGTCTTTATGCATACAAAAACCACTTTATACTATTATAACATATTGTATCTTAATCTTTGATGTGGAACTTTATTATTGGACTCCAAATGTTTCATAGAAGTTAGAACTTTTCGAAGGAGAAATTTTGGCAAGTAGTCATGAGTAAAGAGTCAATGAATAAAAATTCTTGAACTAAGAAATGATAGGCAAGGGTAAAGTAGCGAATGAGAATTGTGGATATGTCCAAGTTTTGCTTTGGTGTTTATGGTGGATAAAAGATTTTGAATTGAGAAGAATTAAGGTGAAATTTAGAAGTAGAATGAAAGCAAAAATGAAGTTGAATTTGTGCAGTAAGTTGATGAAGAATATGTACAAAAGTGTATGTTCTGTTATTGGTGTTCATAATTAATCATGGACTATATAGTTTTCTTCGGATGATATTGATTTGAGATGGAGTTGAGAATGAGGAGTAAATGAAGTAGAAAAGGTGGTCTTGGTATGAGTTGGGTTAAGGAAATATTGTGAAACAAAATGGATGGTTGATTTGGAAAATGTTCATGGAGTACGCTTCAATCCTTTAGCCACAACTTCTTCTCTAGTTATCCAAACGAGATGATTCTTCATTTGGATTAAACTAGAAACATATGGCTACATTTCTTTTGAAGACATCAAATATAAATTCTATATTTAAGAATCTCAAGATTTGTCTTGAAGCTGAGAATTGGGTACAGGGTACAGTACATTGGATGAATGTGAAGTACGTGTTCTGAATTCGGGGGAAAAATTGTATTAATTTAGGCTGAATTTAGGTGAGTGTGTCTACTAGTAAGTTGTAGATCTTTATTTTAGCTTTCCAACGATATATAGTATGGAACTTTTGGACTTCTAGACTGAAATTTATGGTCCTTGTAAAGGAAGATTATCTTATATCTTTTCGCTTATTCTATGTTTTGTATCTTTTATGTTTTGCTTCTTCTGTGATGACGTCATCTCCTTCTGTTTTTCTTTTATGATGATGTCATCTTCTTCTGTGTTTTACTTCGCCTGTCTTTTGCTTCTTCTACCTTTTGCTTCTTCTGTGTTTTGTTTCTTCTGTTTTTGCTTCTTTTGTCTTTTTCTTCTTCTGTCTTTCGCTTCTTCTGTTTTTTTCTTCTTCTGCCTTTTGCTTCTTCTATCTTTTGTTTCTTCTACCTTTTTCTTCTTCTGTCTTTCGCTTCTTTTGTGTTTTGCTGACACGTCTTCTTCTGTGTTTTGCTGACGCGTTTTCTTCTGTGTTTTGCTGACGCGTCTTCTTCTATATTTTGTTAACGTGTCTTCTTTTGTGTTTTGCTCCCTTTTCTTTTTGTTTCTTCTATGTTTTGTTATCTTCTGCATTTCACTTATTCTATCTTTCGCTTCATCTATGTTTTGCTCCCTCTGCTTTTCGTTTCTTCTATGTTTTGCTATCTTCTACCTTTCGCTTCTTCTGTGTTTTGCTATCTTCTGCCTTTCACTTTTTCTGTCTTTCGCTTCATCTGTGTTTTACTCCCTCTGTTTTTGTTTCTTCTGTATTTTGCTATCTTCTACCTTTCACTTCTTCTGTGTTTTGCTATCTTCTGCCTTTCACTTCTTTTGTCTTTCGCTTCGTCTGTGTTTTGCTATCTTCTGTCTTTTGTTTCTTCTGTACCTATCTTCTGTTCCATTTTTGACCCTCTAACAATAGAATCTGACTTCAAGGTCTTCATGAAAGTTTTAGATCTTGAAGTTCTCTTTCTAACCATATAAAGAACATTGTAATGCGATATCCTTTGGCTTCATCTAATCCTATTGTCTGGTCCATTTTGACCCTTCAGATGATAAAATCTGACCTCAAGGTCTTCTTGAAATTTTTATATCTCAAAGTTTACTTTGAAATCGTCCCAATATAATCTTAATCCAACATCTCTAGTAAAAGTTATGTCATTTGTCCCGAGACAAGTTTGATATGATTGAGGACCAAATCTTGTTTGATTCTTTCGGCTATAATTTTGCTATCTGACCTCCAAATGAATTGATTCTTGAACCTTTAGATTCCTAAAATTTTTCTTTTTACATCTCCATGAAAGTTTATAGATTTTGGTATTGATGTGAAAAAGATGTATTAAATCAAGTAAGGGTATCAATTAAAAGAGTAGGAATCAGATATTTTACTAAACATGCTTCAGTATTTTAATGATTTCTGAATCAGTAGAGTTCCGAATAAGATGATTCTTATTTCAAGATAAACAAGAGACATGGAGCTACAAATGGTATGAAGAAGTTAAAATCTAATTCAGTTTCTAAGATGTTTATATTTTAGATAAAAGTTGTGTATAAGTATACTGATTTGGAAAAGAGCAGTCTAAAAATATTTGAAGTGTATCTTTCGAATCACTGAACCAAATAGATTGATTTTGGTATCATTGGAAACTTAAGACAAGGGAGAACACTTTTCTAGAAGAAAGAGTTATGTCAAAATATTCAAGGGTGCTTTTGGCAAGATACTTAAGTATAAAAGACATAAGGCATAAATGGAATGGCAAATGGGACAATTCTCAATCATTAAGGGCATAATTGAAAGAAGAAGTGTTGTCTTGCTTATAAATGAAGAAGAAAAATGTGAATGGGAGGGGAACAGAAGAGAATAACAAAATGAGAAAGAAAGAGAAAGAGAGAATGTCATGAAAAAGAGAGAGAAATACAAAGAGAAGAAGAGAATGAGAGAAAGAAGAGAAAACAAGCTAGGGTTTCAATTTCCTTAGCCTATAAGAGAGATTTTGAGGTTGTTCAAGAAGAGAAAAAGGTAGAGGAAAAGAAGAGCTTCCATTTGAGCTAAGGATCTGTTCATTTGGTGAAGAACTAAAGGTATTGAAGAGATCTATTTCAGTTAGATCAGCTCATGGAGCACATATTAAAGATACACTAGGAAAGAGCCTAGAGACCTCAGATTGTTTGCAAAGAGAAGAGACATTCTGAGTAAGTCTATAAGCAAGGAAATCAAGGTGGGTACATGTTTATAATAGAGTATATAAGCCACTACTGTTTTCTTTAAATCAAATAAGTTTTCTGATTTTCATTTACATCATAAATGCTGCATTATTGCTTATGAATGACTGTGAAATCTGCTATATGTTTGTTACATGGTTTGAGTGATATCTTTTAGAAAAGATGCATGTTTATGAAACCATGTTTTCAAGAGTGATTTTCAAGATATACGTCAAGCATGTGAAAAGCAAGTTTTTATGAGAATGTGCCATTTTGGGGCATCAAGCTTATAAGATTTTGAAATCTATGTGTTAAGTGGGTTTAGGGTAGTCCCTCCAGAACCGTCACGTGTACATTGACCTAAATATAGGCTTCTCCCGCCTGCCTACTAGTGGCACGAAACTTCTTCAAGGACTCCCTCAAATTTATAACTACACAGGACCATTACATAGGAATGCGTAGTGCGTCATATTTTGGACTTACCAAAACCATTCTGATGTGCTTATGTGTTTATGATTTGCGAACAAGTTGAAAAATGCATAAATTGTGTTGTTTGTGATTTTGATTACTTAACAAGACAAGAATTTTGATAAACATGTGTTTTATAGACTCAATGAAACTTTTCTATGGCAAGTAAAATGGTTTCAAAAGTTTTTGCTTATCTTTTTATTATAAACTGTTACCCACGAGCTTCCAAGTTCACCCCCTTCCTGTCTCCACCTCCAGGTGATGAGCAAGAGATGGAGTGAAAGAGAGTCAACGTATCACTTCAAATTTGTTTATGTTGTATTTTGAGTTAGTTTTGGAAAACACAAGGCTTTGGTCACATTTCAAGAATTTGTAGTTCATGTAACTTTTGTATTTTGAGATTTCATATTATGTTGTAATGTGGCTTGAAAGGTCATAATAGCTTTGTAAAACCCTTTGTTTTGAGGGTATTGAAATGTGAATGATGAAAATTAGTTGTATGTAATGTATTAAAGAGTATGATGAAGTAAAGATATGAGATTCTTATGATATTTCCGCAAAAGTTGGACTTCGCATTCAAAAATAGGATCCAACATCAAAGTAATAAGTTTTCTTTGATGTTTGATTGTCATGGGCACGTCACCCTTATGGGATGATTCCTAATAAGGGTTTTTGGAAATAACCCTATCGGATAATATGTTCAGGCTTCACGATTAGTTTCATGATATTCACAAGAGGTTGGGTTCCGACAACGGTGCCCAACATTTATTATATACTGCATAATCTCCAAATCCAAATGATATTATTATCATCAATGTCATATTCCTCAAATATTCAAAATTTCCCTTTGTACTTTTCAAACACACTCAAAATACTATCTATGATCACAGTCACTAATTGATACAATTTTTGCTTGGATCACTTAAACCTTCAATATCATAATGTTGTTGGGTATTATTAATTCCAACAGATATCATTCAAATTTTCCTTGTGTCCTTAAGTGACTAATTCCTCAATTAAGGTAATATTATCCCATGTCATTTTCAGTTTCCCACTTGACTTCTTGTCTCTAACGATTTTCTCTTTTCATTTGATTTCCTTTAATTCACTTCGACTTATTCAAATACCTATTCAATCGTACTAGTTCCGCCACACATTTTCAATTTATTTGTATACTTCACTTTGCGTATTGGTATCACTTCCTCATATTCAATTTGTATTTCCCAAACATATTTACATCGAATATAATTTGGACATATATTCTCCTCACATTTGCAATAGTGTCACCTTGAATTTAAAATTCACTCACATAGTTGGTTATTTTATTCATTCCCAATTAATCACTACAAGTACCCTCACGTCTTACTCTATCTCATCTTGAACTTTGAACTATAGGAATTATGATTAGCACTTATTCAATAAGTCACTGATTGCTTCCTCTATCATCTCCACACATATCATACCCATATGCTTGATATTTTCAATTGTCATGTTGATCCCACTATCACAGTGGCAAATCAACCTAAACTCAACAACTTTTTCATATATCGCTCATCATCTCATCTTCCAATTATCATTTATTTCATCTCACACATCTATATTCTCATCAATTTATAATTTTAGGGGCATAACCCATATGAATAACTCTCCATTCCACACATATATTCTCATACTGAACCATAAACTCTTATTTCAGTAATCACACAACCATTCTAAGTCCAAGTTCAACCTTTCAAGGTCATATCAACTTGGCTTATATACTTTAATCTCTTCATTTCTACTTACATCCTTTTTTTTTCAAACAATCCTTGATAGTGTATTAACATTTATACCACCTTCGAGGACGTATCACCAGAACGTAATATCGATTTCATATTCAATAATACATCTACTTCTACAATTACACTAAATCTTTATCTGTTATATCAATCATATACTATTCCTTATTTTTAGCTGTCCCTCAACTTTCCTCTTCTCTCATTCTTGCCTAAAATCCTATCTTATAAACATTTCTAACTTTCCCCTAATATCTTCTTATACTGAATTACAAACTCTTATCACAAATCTCACATAACTATTTCGGTTCCAAATTCATCCTTTTTATAATCTTAACAATTTTATGATTTCATTTCATTATGTCTGTACACTTTAGTCTCCTCATGTCTACTCATATTCTCACTTTCCTCAATCAATCCACGACAATATACTGATTCACACTTATATGACCTTCAAAGGATAGATCAGCTTCAAGGATATGTACCCCTCGTGGTGGACTCTTATCTATCATGCAAAACTAGATACTATTTTTCATTTCCAAAATATCCATAAACCTTTATTTTCTCACATTCTGTCAACTCATCATTTTTATCAATGCTCCTAACAGCTCAGACTCTCAAGGAATGCTTATGCATGTGACTCATACTGGGGATCAGTTGCCGTTGTCTGCTATGACTTGACTAAAATGCATGTAACTTGACACACATTACAGAATGCACATATAAGATAGTACTTCTGGGCTCTGATATCACATAAATGTAGCACCGCACTCTCGCAAGACCCGAACTAGACATCGATGGGTGATATCTGAGTCCGTGCTCCACAAGAGTGGTATGCTAAAGCACTCAATCATTTAGAAAATGGTTTTTTCTTAACCACAACCACAATATGCAGAAATCGATACTCAATTTGGGCCCACATTCATTCATAACCATTTTCAATTAACACAAAACCATCAACAAAATATTCAATAGCCATTTGAGCCCTTTCATAAATACAAGACATTTGAGTCATTTCGGAATACAAATTTATACAAAAAGTTACCGAATATACAATTCATTACAAAATAGAGAAATACAATACATACACGAACTGATCCCGATCTCTATACTTCACTTGAATGTCGTAGGTATACTCCCGTTGATTCTTCTGATCCTGAAAAATAATTGCAAATTTTGGGTGAGTTTTGCGAACTCAGTGAGTGACCATCATCGATGACTCACCCAATCACATAACACATAAATCACATAATTTCACATTTCGAAGTCCACATTCAATACAATTTAATCACTCATATAATGCATTTGTAGCGCACATGAGACTCACTTTTCATTTGTTACTTTGTCATGACCGAGTGCCTAAACTGTCCCTTATAGGGCTCATTGATAACTTCCCTATATAGGGCTCATAAATAACTGTCCCATATAGGGCTCATTAAACGTTGAGCCTGAGGTTCTAAATCACTTTTGAGCTCGAGGCTCTTTTTCACTCGTTGAGCTTTAAGCTATGATCGGTGGCGACTATGGTCATAACTTATTTATGTTTCATGCATTCATGAAATAGAATGCATCACTCACATTTGCATAATCTCATTCATTCATATTCACATATCATCGGACCGTAGTTCAGCATTCAACATTTAGTTGAATGACACCCTATCATTCGTATGCAAATGCTCATTCAGGACACATTTAACAATCACATTAAGTACACATAGTTCATCCAATTCACATTCAGGCAGCACTTCAATATCCAAATCAAACATCACAATCATCTGACCTTCTATCTGGAACCAACATAAGCAATCACATCTATATAATCATTCAATAGTCATATAATACAAAATTTCAAATAACGAACAATAAAGTGAGACCATCGCGGTCTACTCATAATACGCTCCAGATTAGCATTTGCTTTCAAATTCTGGGAATGCCTGAATGCAGACACTTGACTTGCACAATCCATTTATGCAAGACACATATTGCACTCATCAATAATTGCACACGTATAAACATTTATTTATACACAATTGTATAAATGGACTATGTACAATGCATGCTTAATAACAATCCCGAACATATATTCTAAAACACATATTATGCTCATTCCCATTTCATAATTCATATGTGTCTAATTTAACTTAGCTTTACACTTCATTTGTACATAATCTTTCTAAATTCTCCTTTCAATCTTTACCCTTTGCATGTGTCTAGCTTATTCATAAGCTTACACCTCAAGAACACTTGGTTACTTTATATCAAAGCTCAATTTCTTGTCATCTATTTTCTAACCTCATATGATCTCAAAATATCCAAATTTTCATCCAATAGGAATCCAATTGAAATCTCATAATGCAAAAATCACTAAAATTGATTCTAGAGTACTTAAACACTAGTATTTTCTAAACTCCCTAAACTAGAATCCTTCCAAAAATCCAAAAGATTCAAAATGATCTTACCTTGATTCCTCACCAAATGAAGAGATCTTTAACTCAAATGGAATCTCTTTTCTTCCTCTTCCTTTTTCTCTTCTTGCACAGCTTCAACATCTTCTTGAAGACTAAGAAGAATTAAATCCTAACCCACTCTCTTTTTTTCTCTCAAACCACCAAACTCTCATTCTCTTTCTCTCTTATTTTTGTTTTTCTCTTCTTCTTATCCTTCCATTCACGTTTTTCTTCTTCATTTATAAGCAAAACAACACTTCTTCTTCCAATTATGCCCTTAATGATTGAGAATTGTCCCATTTTCCCTTCTAATTATGCCTTATGTCTTTTATACTTAAGTGTCTTCCCAGCAGTACCCTTAAACATTCTAATATAACACTTTCTTCCAGAAGATGTGCCCCATTGTCTAAAGTTTTTAATGAAATCAAAATCATTCAATTCAGTTCAGTGATTCGAAAGATATACTTCAAACATTTTTGGACTGCTCTTGTCCAAATCAGTATACTATGCATAACTTCTATTCAAATTTAAACATCTTAGAAATTGAATTAAATTATAATTTCTTCATACCATTTGTAGCTCCATGTCTCTATTTCACCACAAATTAGGAATCATTTCATTTGGAGTTCTACCGATCCAAAAATCATCATAATACTAAAGTATGTTCAGTCGAATAATACCAGTTCATAGTATTTAAAAACACGCAAACTGTACCAGTCCCACATTTTTCACTCAATATCTCTCACTTAATTTTAGATGGCTATGATTTTTTATGGAGATGTAGATCAATGTCTTATGAGTCCAATGGCTTAAGAATCAAGTTATTTGAGTGTCTAGAGAAGAAGTTATGGCCAAAAGAATCCAATTTAGTTTTATCCTCAATCATATTGAACCTATAGTGGGACAATTGGCATAATTTTCTTTAGAGATATCAAATTTAGGTGTTATTTACATGGTTCGAAAGAGGCCTTCAAGAGCTACAACTTTAGTGAAGACCTAGAAGACAAATTCTATATTTGAAAGGATTAAAAATGGAACAGAAGATATAAGATGAATAGTAACCCAAAAGGAGTTTATGAACAGTAACATAGAAGATGTCTTACAATTGTCATAACTTTCTCTACAAATATCATATTTAGATGTTATTTAGATGGTTTGAAAGAGAACTTCAAGAGCTAAAAATTTCATGAAGACCTCTCTAAGACAAATTCCATCTTCTGAAGGATCAAAAATGGAACAGAAGATGTAAGATGAACAGTAACCCAGAAGAAGTTTATGAACAGTAACACAGAAGATGTTTTACAATTCATATAATTTTCTCTACATATATCAGATTTAGGAGTTCTTTAGATGGTTTGAAATAGAACTTAAATAGATACAACTTTCATGAAGATATAGAAGACAAATTCTATCTTTTGAAGTATCAAAAATGGAATAGAAGATATAAGATGAACAGTAACCTAAAAGAAATTTATGAACAGTAACACAGAAGATGTTTTACAATTATCATAACTTTCACTAAATTTATAGGATTTAGGTTTTATTTACATGGTTTGAAATAGGACTTCAAGAATTACAACTTTCATGAAGATCTTGAAGACAAATTCCAACTTCTAAAGGATCAAAAATGGAACAGAAGATTTAAGATGAACAGTAACTCAGAAGAAATTTATGAACAGTAACACAGAAGATGTTTTACAATTGTCATAACTTTCTTTACAGATATCAGATTTAAGTTTTATTTAGATGGTTTGAAATAGGACCTCAAAATATACAACTTTATTGAAGACCTCAAAGACAAATTCCAGGGTTTGAAGGATCAAAAATTGAATAGAAGATGTAAGATGAACAGTAACCCAGAAGAAGTTTATGAACAGTAACACAGAAGATGTTTTACAATTGACATAATTTTCTCTAGAAATATTGGATTTAGGAGTTATTTAGATCGTTTTAAAGAGGAATTTAAGGGATACAACTTTTATGAAGACCTTGAATACAAATTCCATCTTTCGAAGGATAAAAAATGGAACAAAAGATGTAAGATGAACAGTAACCCAGAAGAAGTTTATGAACAGTAACACAGAAGATGTTTTACAATTGTCATAACTTTCTCTACAGATATCAGAGTTGGTTGTTCTTTGGATTTTTTGAAAGAGAAATTCAATAGCTACAACTTTCATGAAGACCTCAAAGACAAATTCTATCTTCTGAAGGATCAAAAATGAAACAAAAGATGTAAGATGAACAGTAACCCAGAAGAAGTTTATGAATAGTAACTCAGAAGATATTTTACAATTGTCATAACTTTCTCTATATATATCATATTTAAGTTTTCTTTAGATGGTTTAAAAGAGGATTTCAGGAGCTATAACTTTCATGAGGACTACAAAGACAAATTCTATTTTTTGAAGGATCAGAAATGGAACAGAAGATGTAAGATGAACAGTAACCTAGAATAAGTTTATGAACTATAACACAGAATATGTTTTACAATTCGCATAATTTTCTCTACAAATATCAGATTTATGAGTTCTTTGGATGGTTTGAAATAGGACTTCAAGAGATACAATTTTGATGAAGGAAGCTTTGCTAAAATCTGTCTAGATCAATCCCAAAGTTTCCTTTAAAATATGAAGACGAATTTTACATTCATCCACCAAAGTACTACACTCAATTCTCCCTTCATGACAAATTTTGAGACTTTTAGAGACAGAATTGAAATTATAAATCTTCATAAGAAATGTATCCATATATTTCTAGTTTAATCAAAACAAAGAATCTTCTCATTTGGATAACTAGAGAAAAAGTTATGGCTAACAAACCGAAGCACACTTAGTGAACATTTTCCAGATCAACCACCACTTCTGTTTCCAAATCTTTCCTTATTACAACTCATACCAAGATCACTCTTTCAACTCCCTCTACTTCTCATTTTCAAAAAAATCACATTTAAAACAATCATACCCTAAAATTGTCAATGAATGCATGTACACTTAGTTTTGTATATGCAAAGATTCAAATTCACATACATGTATGCTGACATACTGCTGGGCATGAAATGCAATTTTTTCCTAACTCTCACATTACTATTCTCTCCATTTGAAATCTGGGTTCTAACCCTTAATATGGGGATGGGATGTTACAGTAACAACTTACCTTCAATAGTTCAAATTAAGTCAATTAGAAATGTTTCATATTAAATATAAAATGATAAGACCTTAAAATAATCAAAGTTAATGATTTGTGGATGTGGTGCTAGTTGAAGTATATATTATCTAATAAGTTTATAACTAAATTGGATAATATAAAGTTATGAGATATCCAAACATGTTGGATATAATCTTACAATCCTTATAGAGCAAAATGTTTGCTTTAATGAATACTTACAAGAGAATGGTTTTTAAGACGAGTAATAGGAGTAAGATGATTTTTGAAATAATTCAAATCTCATAAGAATATATCTAAATGAATCTAGTACTTTTATTGATATAGTTTATATATAGTCAAAAGGTTACAATATATTAAAAGATTCACTTTTATAATAAATTCAACAAGTTTCTTTTAGATATGATTGTGGATTTATTATGTCCATAAGAAGTTTAAGAGTATAGTTGTAATATTTAATATGATTTGGAGTTGGTCCCCTTATTTTTTTCTCTAGTTAAGCATGATTTAAATTAATTATGAGGTTTTGACGGATTTAATTTTTGGAGTTATTATTATGTTAATATTAACAAGATTATATGACATAGGTTAATTGAATTAGAGTGTTAAGGTAGTAAGATTGCATAAAGGGGATTTTTGGAAGACCACTTAAGGTTAAAAGAACCTAAGCTTATAAGGAAGGGTAAAATGTTGGGCTCATTAAAGGTTAAAAGGAGAAGATGAAAGGT
>JANTNU010000233.1:19235664-19246516 GCA_024752395.1 Erythroxylum havanense | reverse complement strand
AGCTAGGTTATGATTGTGCGTACGTTTGTTATGGAAGAATTATACCTTATATATGATTTTTCAGCTAAGTTTAGGTCTTTACGTGTTTGCATGGGAGACTTCCTTCTACGGATGGACTGAGAAGAGCATAGGGCTAGACTTGGGCTCGGCCTGGGCATAAGACTGATCTTTGCAGAGTGGACCGATCGGCCCACGAGTTGTTTTGACTGAATCCGGGCCCAAAACGGCCAACCCAACCATATGGCATTTCAAGTTTTAATTTTTACTTGTAACAAGCAAATAATTACAAAATTATTATATATTTATGTTGAGTTCTAGTAACAGAAAATAAATGAATAAAACTCATGTATAATTATACGCATTTAAACTTATTTGAAAATACATATAATTAATATTTAAATTTTATAATGTTACATAATTATAAAAACTATATGCCAAAAAACTTATATTTTAGTTATAGATATAGAAATATATTTAAACGGTGGCATTAGATTAAGGTAATTCCCCAAAATCCTTCTTCCCTGGTAAATTTTTGAGAGTAAAAGGTTCTTGTTTTTAAACGAAAGAAATAGAAGTTGACACCGGTAACTAAAATATTGAACCAGTTATAATAGTAAAAAATTTAATTAATTAATTAATTATATTTATTTTAATATTTTTATTATTAAAAATTGAACTATTTGTTAATTAATTAATCCATTTTAATAACTTAATTATTTTTATAAACCATAATAAACTAGTTGATTTTTATTTAACTTCAAGTTATTCTTTTTCAAGTAAATTTCAACCGAAATTTTTTTAATCTTATCTTCAATTCTTTAATTTTATGAGGGTCTAATATCAATTAATTTTTTAAAATATTAAATATTTTATCTTTTCAGTTTAATTATATTTTTAAATCTTATGACTTAAAAACAAGAAAAGTATGAGGCTTACAGGAGGGGTGGTATGAAAGCAACATAATCTTGAAATGTTCCCGTGTCTATTTTATTGTTACACATTCCCACTCATAAAAGTCGCAAATTATGTGCGAAAACAATATCCCATCTTTTATCAATGAAAAACACGACTTGCTTGGACCAATTTTATGGTCAAAAATTGAGACGAACAAACAATAACCAAACCAAGTTGACCCATCTCTAAATACCTAACAGGTGGTGGCGTAGCTGAAGTTCTCAAGCTCTACCGTAAATTACACCCCAAACTTTTGTTGCCATAATTAAAAGGCCAAAGAGTAACCAATCAGTATGGGTTGCTTGGAGTTACAGTAACATGTCAAAATTAACCAAAATTTGAAGATCCAATTCCTGCTTGACCGGTACCAGTACCTATGAGAATTAACCCTGCTTCGGTCAAATTCAAATTCGTGTTATTTGACCTTACCAGTTTGCAAGGTTAAACAGTTCTTGACTACATTTTCTTATTTTACTACAATAGGATATAATTTTAATGCTCACCTTAGATATAGTTGCCATAATGGCTGGTCTTAGATGTAGAGCCGAGTGAGTTTCTAAATACAGAAAACAAACCAAACAATTAGATTTAGACCAGAACAAGCATCATTTCACATAATCACGTCTTCAAAACAATCATCAGTTATGTAATTTTGTTTGTTATCCTACAAGTTAAGTTGGACCAAACGCAGCCTTAACGTTACCAGTCTCTTCCTTTCTTGCTCTCTGTAACGACTAATAAGCGCTTGCAAGTTCGTTCTTTTCTTTCTGCTGCTAACATTTTCTGTTTCTCTCTACATCAATGAAGCGGAGCTACCTAGAGGCCACCATCAATTACGCCGCCGAGCACTGCTCTTTTAGATGAAGAAATCACCTTTCCCCTCCTCCTCTGTTTTCTTCTCCATCATCTGTTTTTTTATCACCTTCCTGTCTTTCTCTCATTTCACCCATGCCTTGGGCTCTGGTTCAACTATCGCCGTCGTCTCCGGCTCCGCCACCGTCTGTGGAATCAGGGCGGCGGAGTCCAGCCGGAGTGTCATTTGCCACCGCGGTGGTCGAATGATTTCCGTCCAACCCAACGTCTCCTTCTCCTCAATCTCCGGCGGGGAAAGCTTCTTCTGCGGCGTTCGTGACAGTGGTTATGCTTTCTTATGCTGGGACGCCGTCAACTCCTCTCTTTTCGACCCACAAAGAGTCTATAATAACCGGAGCGTTGTAGTGCAAAATCTCGCTGTTGGGGATAATCAAGTTTGCGCCACTTTGAACGACACCAATAGCCTCAATGTTACCGGGGCTGTTATGTGCTGGAGAGGAGACGATGGCGTACGATCGCCGACAGGTGGCGATCAGTTTGAGTCAATCTCATGCGGGTTCGGGTTTTGTTGTGGGGTTTTGATGGATGTTGCAAGAATTCGGTGTTGGGGTAGCAATTCAATTGTCGCAAGTGGGATAGAGTCAGAGTTTAGGAACATTTCAATGTTGAACGTTTGGGTTGGTGGTTCACATGCGTGTGGGGTGAATTCTACAGGTTTTTTGGTTTGTAAAGGGGATAATTTGTCTGGTCAGTTAGATATTCCTTCAAATTATGCGCTGGAATACTCGCAAATGGCTCTTGGAGCGAATCATAGTTGCGCAATCAGACAAATGAATCAGTCTGTCGTGTGTTGGGGAGGGGGTGGACAGTACGAGGTTAATGTGACGGAAGGTGTTTTCTTTGAGTCGATTGTTTCAGGTTCGAATTTCACTTGTGGTTTGACAGCTTCGAATTTTTCTGTAATTTGTTGGGGACCAGGTTGGTCCGGTGAGAGTCGGATTAACTTGCCCGAAACCCTCCCTGGACCGTGTGTTAAATCTTCTTGTACTAAATGTGGTTTATATGCCGATTCTCAGAGACTCTGTGGTGGTTCTGGGAATATTTGCAAGCGTTGTGAGCTTAACGTTACGATTCCTACAACTTTGTCTCCGCCTTCACCGCCAGTGTTGCCTCGGTCGAGACGATCAAAGACCCTGACAACAGGGCTATTGGTGTTTGCCGTTGTGGGATCAGTAGGTTCATTCGCTGGCATTTTTAGTGTTATATATTGCTTGTGGACTGGAACTTGTTTTGGCAAGAAAAAAGTGCATAATTCAGTTCAACCAACAATCACTAGAGGCGGTTCCAACGGTGGCACTACATCAAACACTAGTATTCTCTCACGATCGTCCACGATAAGGCGTCAGAGCTCACGAGCAATGAGGCGTCAGAGGAGTGGAACCTCGTCAAAGCACGCAGATCGAGCTGAGGAATTCAGTCTCGCAGAGCTTGCTGCTGCTACCAACGGTTTCTCACTCGAGAACAGGATTGGTGGAGGGAGTTTTGGTGTTGTTTATAGAGGTAAGTTAGCGGATGGTCGCGAAGTGGCAATCAAAAGAGGTGAAACAGACAGAAAGACCAAGAAATTTCAAGAGAAAGAGAGTGCTTTCGAATCGGAATTGGCATTTCTGTCGAGGCTTCACCACAAACACTTGGTCAGGCTTGTTGGTTATTGCGAAGATGGCGATGAGAGACTCTTAGTATATGAATACATGAAGAATGGTGCTCTTTACGATCATTTACATGATAAGAACAATGTGGAGAAGAGCAGCAGTGTTATAAATTCGTGGAAAATGAGAATCAAGATTGCGCTAGATGCAGCTAGAGGGATCGAGTATCTGCACAATTATGCAGTTCCACCAATAATACACAGAGACATCAAGTCGTCAAACATATTACTGGACACAAATTGGACGGCCAAAGTTTCTGATCTTGGATTGTCCTTATTGGGTCCTGAATCAGAACGGCATTACAGACCGATGAAAGCAGCAGGAACAGTAGGTTACATTGATCCAGAGTATTACGGTCTAAATGTATTGACTGCAAAGAGCGATGTGTACGGTCTTGGTGTGGTATTACTAGAACTTTTGACAGGGAAGAGAGCAATAATTGCGGATGAAGAGAATGCAGGTACACCAACGAGCATCGTAGAATTTGCAATCCCTAAGATCATGCTGAATGAATTGGTGAAGATTTTGGACCCAAGAGTTGGTTCCCCGGAGCTTCATGAAACGGAGGCTGTGGAGCTGGTGGCCTACACGGCAATGCACTCCGTGAATTTGGAAGGAAAAGACAGGCCAACAATGACGGATATCGTTGCCAATTTGGAGAGAGCTTTGTCTCTATGTGTCAGCAATGGTAGCCATGGAAGGATCTCCTCCAGTGGTACAATCTCGATGGCTTCAGATTGAATTATTTTACTTGAAAATTCTTTCTTTTCTTTTTTAAATGAGTACACATTTTTCAGGATGGTGTAAAGAATTAGGAGTTGCCATCCAGTTCCCTTGTTTTTTGGGATTATTTTGGTTAGGTAACAGGTAAAGGTGTTGTCGCTGACATTGACAAGGAGCTGTCATAGTCTAATGGGAGGATTTTTGAAAACACCAACGCCCGTCAATCTGATGCTTTTTGAACTTTGACTTGAGATGAGATGAGTAGCGCTAGCTGGCGCTACCAAAATGACGTTATTTTAGATTTTTTTTGAAAAAATAACAGGATGGGTCATGGACCAACTCATCTCGATCCGCCAGGCCACCCATTGACATTTCTAATCTTGAGCATTGTTAATCTCTCTTTTATATCCATCCAACAAGTGTTACTTAGGCACCAAAATAAATGAGGTGGGATGGGATGGATTGCCTTTGGAATTACAAACATAGAGTACTGTTCTGGTAGTAGTCTTTTCAAAATAAACAAAAGTGATTTGGTTAAGTTGAGAAATGTTGAGGGTTAGATCTTAGCTTTGACTTTGTAATGTGAAAGCAAAAACAGGTACCAACATGATTGGCCTACCTTAGGGTGTGACATTGGTACGTTTTATTACCGGGGTTCAAATCACCTTTATTGTTTTTCTGTGTGCTCTTTGTTCTAATAACATCCAATCCATCTAATAGAGGGCACAAGAAAAAACGACACAGATGATTTGAATCCTTATTACTAGTGTATTTAGTATAATCAAATGCCGTGGAGGTAGAGAATCGAGATATCGAAGGTCCTCTTCTTCTTCAATAAGTAAGTGTAATAGTAAATTCAGGGTGGTCCTCTAACTATCAAAGATCCTAGATTAAAAATGATAACAAAAAAGTTCTATTGCATTTATTTATCTTGTCTCATTATAGACATTAACTACATTAGTAGGTTTCACTTCAAAGTGTGTATTCTTCTACTCCATCCTTTCTTCTCATTAACATTTGTTTCAAATCTCATGCCTCAATCTAGTCGCCCGCCTGTAACTTAACCTTATTACTATTATTAGTATGAAAATGTCATGTTATGCCTACTTTGTTTTTTTCAAAAAAAAGTTAAGATATTAGTTGAACCAGATGAGAGTCTTCTTGCCCTAAACCGCCACTGCGTAACCCTTCACCGATAACCATCCCGATAGCTTGCCTCCACCTCAAATCCCAACAACCCATCCATCGCCACCCTTGTCCTAACACCTTCCGACAACCTTTTTTTCTCTCCTGACAACCTTATCTTGTGACCCACCACCCATAAACATAAACTTCCAACCATCATCCACCGCCAACCTACCCCCTCTTCTCTTGACAGCTTTGCCCCTTCTCTCTTAAATACTCTCCCAATACCCTCATCCATTAAACACTCGCTTGAGAATCTATTTTTTCCCAATCTTCAGAAACGCTTGTCATAACACCTTACGTCAGCATTTTGTCGACAACCTTTCCCAACACCCAACAACCAAATTAACTTAAACAAACCTAACCCATTCACCCTATTTAATCAAACAGACTTTCTAGCCCTAGAAGGAACCTTAAAGAGGCCAATTTTAAGAGAGGAAAATGGGATCAACAAGAAAATGGAGCACTATTGTAAGAGACAGGGAGAACATGGAGGAAACTGAGGTATGTGACAACTGATACTGACCCCTATCCTAGCTCCTATGGAGATTTTACAGTAAGGTGCTAGGAAATGAAGTACATCACTAGTGGGATTCTTTCTCAAGAAGAGGCTGACATTCCCAATTGTACAAAGATGAGCCAATGCAACATAGAGGAGTAAAGGGCTGGTGAACATTATAATGAACAAAGATGAGTCGTTTGTATTTAAATTCAATTCAATAAACAATGCACAGGAGGTGCTTGAAGAAGGGCCATGACATGTTTTGGGTCATCCACTTCTCAACAAGAAATGGTATCCAAGGTTTACGTTGGACATGAGCAAACTGGAGTCAGTTCCACTATGGGTCAACATACATAAGGTACTATTAAAATATTGGTCTGTTGAGCGTATGAGCTATATAATAAGTAAAATAGGAAAACCATTAGGTTTGCTAGGGCATGTATATATATGAATATGTCAAAGAAACTGATGGATAAACTTCAAATTATGAAGTTGAATTACAATGGAGAGTTGGAGGAAGACATAATAGGAATCACCTACATGTGGAAACCTAAGACTAGAGAGGAAAAACAAGTGTGGAGAAAGAAGGTTGATCAAGAAGGGAAGCAAGGACAAGAGAAAACTATAAAACTAATCATGAGCACTCAAGAGGGGAAGCAAGTACACGAGGAAATTATAGATGTAGAGGAGGACATTCAAGTGGGGAAGCAAGCCTATGAGAAAAATACAGTGCAGTGGAGAATAATCATAGTGTAAGACAGATGGAGTATGGAATGGAAAGGGAGGACAATCAAAAGGGGAAGCTAGCTTTTGATGAAACTATAGTAGTAGAGGATAATAATCATAATGTTAGACATAAGAAGCAGGAAGGGGAATGGAGATCACATCTAAGACAGAAAAAAGGGAGACAAGTCAATCAGGGGTTGGAAAAGGGCATAGAAGATGAAATGGTAGGCACTTTTATATTGTAACGAGGAGAAGTGTCAGGAACAAAATAGGAAATAGGTTCAAACACATCTTGGATGAATAGGAAGTCTAGGAAGAAAAGGTTAGTGAAAAAGAAAAAAATGATAAAGATAGTTGGATAGAATACTAGAGGGTTGAATAACCTTAATAAAAAACTTGTAGTGAAGGAATTAATTAAGAGAAGTAGGTTAGATTTTGTTGGTTAAGTGGAAACTAAAATAAAAAAGGACAAGATGGAGAAAAATCTTTAGTTACTAGACAAAGGATGGAAATTGATTACAAACCATGCTTATCATATGGATGGTATAGTAGTTATTGGCTTTAATTCTCAAAAGGCAAAAATGGTGAATATGTTTGAGAATGACCAATTAATAAACTATGATATACTCCTAAAAGAAACTAGTATTGAGCTAGCGATAACAATTGTTTATACAGCTAATCACAAATTTCTTAGACAAAGAGTATGGACCAAGTTAGAAATGGTCAGTGGCTTCATAAAGAAACCGTGGACAGTTCTTAGAGATTTTAATTATAATCTAAAATAGACTGAAACCAAGGGGCAAGGGGAAATTGGAAACAAAGTGACTGTAGAGAATTGCAAGAAGTGGTGAAAAATACAGGGTCGTCTGATCTGGAGTGTTATGGAATTGAGCTTACTTAGAATAATAAACAGTACGGAGAATAGTATTTGATGAGCAAGCTTGAAAGATGTTTGGTGGATGGTAAATGGCTAGAACTATTTCCCTTAAGTAGTGCAACTTTTTAGGAACCCAATATCTCAAATCGTAGCCCATATATTATGGATCTGACAAATAGTGAGTGGAAAGGGAGCGAATTATTTAGGATTTTCAACCATCTAATGGAACATCCAAGCTTAAAGGAGACACTTAGATAGGGAATGGAAACAGAGATCCTAGGTTTTAAAAGCTTCAAACTAAGTGCAAAATTGAAAAGACTGAGAGGTCAATTGAAGATACTCAGTAAAGATACACAAAAGCCAGAACAAAGTGGAATTGACAAAGCACTGGAGGACTTAAAAGATTGTCAAAAAAGCTTACTAGCTAGACTTGAGGAGCAGCAGCTAAAGAGAAAGCAAACTAAATTGATTGCAACGTATAATTAAATCTTGATAGACACTAATATGTTGCTGAGACATAAACCAAGAATGATATGGCTGAGGAGGGAGGAGGGTGGGGGAGTGGGGAAGGAAGATTTACTATATTCTTCATGGGCTCCATCTTAGCTAGAAGAAATAAGAATGTCATCAAGTTCCTAGAAGGTGAAGCTAGAGTGAAGTATGAAAACCAGGAAAGCAAAAAAAGACTAGTATTTGAGTACTTCTTGAAGCAATATGGCACTGAACTTAGAGTTAAGGAGATTTTAAAAGAGGTGATAGCTGATATTAAACAGTTGGGTGATCAAAATAAGGATGAACTGGTTAGGGAAGTAACAAGTGAGGAGATCAAGGAGACTATTTTCTTAATGCACCCAGTTAAAGCTCCAGGGCTAGACGGGTATAATGGCAGGTTTTTCTAGAAAAATTAGGATATTTTGGGGGAGGAAGTGATAGAAGCAATATAAGAGTTATTTTCATAACAAAACTCTCTTTAAGGAATGGAACAAAGCCTTTATGTGTCTAGTGCGTAAACAAAGAAATGCAACAAGATTAAACCATTTTAGGCCTATTGCTTGTTGCAACGTCCTGTACAAAATAGTGACTAAAATTTTGGCAAATAAGATAAGAAGGAGCCTATAAGAGATCATTAGTCAGGAGCATAATGCTTTTCTAAAAGGGAGGTCATTGGCTACCAACATCTTACTCTTTCAGGAATTGATGGAAGGTTATCATTCCTAAAGGAAGAGGAAGAATTGCATAATCAAGATGGATCTAGCTAAGGCTTATGATTATATCAACTGGAGTTTTCTTTTTAACATTCTAAAATCAGTTGGCTATCTTACATTGTTTAGAGAGTGGATAGAGGAATGTGTACCAATTGCAACATTAGGAATTTTGGTCAATAGGGAGCTGACCAGGCTAATTAGAGATATAAGAGGATTAAGGCAAAGGGATTCCCTATCTCCTACCTATTTGTATTTTACGTGGAAGCGCTGTCCACTTTTTTTGCTAGGACAACAAGTATCAGAATATAATTCAAATATCATCGTAGATGCAAGGATATGAAGCTCACTCACCTTGCTTTTGCTGATGACCTCTTATTGTTTTGCAAGGCTAATAAAAACTCTATTAATATAATTATGCAAACAATGAAGAAGTTTCAGGAGTTTTATGGATTGAGAAGCAACCCCTCAAAGAGTTCCCTCCATTTATCTTGTAATTTTGATATAGATGAAGCTTTAGAGGCTATCAAAATAGGGTTGAAACAAGGGAAACTACCTCTCAAATACTTAGCAGTGCCAATATCCCAAAGGAAAATAAAGGCAGATGACTGCAAGCTATTGTTGGACAACATAAATGGAAGAATTAACCAATGGATGTAGGAAAATCCTGATGTGTGCATCATATACACGTATATATATATACAATGACTAAAACAGACCGTCTCCAATAGTATTCATGCAGAGATAAGAGAAACTAACCGAATCAAACTCTTTGATTCGAAAATGCTAGAAAAAAGAAAGAGTGCTAGCTCTCTTCTTTGTTTTATAGAGAGCAAAACTGTGAAAGAGAATAAAGACGAAGAAGATGAGAAATAGGAGGAGAATAAGGTGAGAATCGTGAAGATTGCTTACTTAACTATTTTCATAATTATCATCATCTTACTTGCTTTTTTTTTGTCTTTTATCATTTAAAGATAATAAATGCATCACCTTTTAAAGAAGCCTCTCTCATCTTCCACAGTCACACTGGGTCGATCTTACTAGATCCCAAGTCTAAACAAAAAACCTATTTCAACAATCTCGATGTCACGATCTCATCGAAACATATCCCGATCTCATCGAGATCCATTTCATTCTATTGCTCTCCATATAATGGATCCCTATCTAAAAATATTTTACGAATCCTTCGAATTACTCTTATACATGTGACCTATTAGGTTCCTGGTTATGTTGACCACTTGGATTAACACTTAATGCAAGCAAGTCATGAGTGGCATCTAGCAACACATCATGAACCCCAATTAACCAAAAATAAGTGATTTAATGAACGAACCTGTGCTCATCAACCATCTCCCCTCCCATAGATAATTGATGTATTATTCGTCCTTTTACCATGCTTTATCTCACTTGGTTATGAGTAGAGGAAAGTGTCAACTCTTACTAGACTGATTACGTTAAATCTAGCCTAAGTGATATCAGTTCTCTTCCTGAGAATCATTCCTTTATATGTCAATGAAGACATACTTCATGACACATATACTCTGGCCAGAGATTTTGAAGTAATGACCTTGATAAGAGGTTGTAGGTATCATCTTCTGCTATCACAAAAGTGGTGAATCCTTTATTGGCTATTCAATTACCTTCGAATACCTCAAGTTATACTCAATCATCACCCTATGAGCGACCTCTGCAAGGCAACAAGAAATGAAGTCAAATCATAAAATCAGTATCCAAGATATCCTTAAGCACCTCAAGTCTAAAGATACTTGCACCATTGCTATAATGAGATTATCACTAACATTAGAATAGGACTTCTATGTGATGATCTCATAATAGTTCATCCAATGTACTTTCTACCTCTAGTAAGCATCCACTTCTCAACTCTAAACATCTCAGGTTTACAATTTCTGAGATCTATTGCTTGATCAGATCAAGGAGTTTGACATGTGCTAGTCTATCTGGATTAACAATGTCCAGTCTCAATAATCTTATGATTATGGATAATTTTGATACTAACATAATTGCACATGATAGGAATCTCAGTAGTATGATCACATTATGATTTCCTTTATGCTGTGTCATATTGTTAGTAGTGTGCCCTAGGCCAATGGATAGTTGTGATTCATGTATTAACATTATGACTTGTTAATAATATATTATG
>JANTNU010000233.1:19204965-19214988 GCA_024752395.1 Erythroxylum havanense | reverse complement strand
CTCCAATTCAATTTTCAAGCACAAAAATCATATTTTTCACAAAAATCACATTGATGACCAAATATACTGGGAAATGTCATGAATGTATGTATAGTCATTTACATGTGCAAAATTCATTATTCAGTTGTATGCGTATGCATGAACATATCAAGGTAAATTTTTAAACGCTCATATCCCATTCCAAATTACTATTCTTCCCTTCTCATCGGTGATGGGATGTTACAAAAACCATTTATAAAGTCATTTCTAATGCAGAAATTCACGTTTATGCAAAATGTGTATGCATCACTGTTATCCACTTATCATGAACACATAGCAAATCAAAACGGTTTGGGTAGATCCATAAACATAACTCGATACACATTTCCACATAATGGTCTTGTATAGCTGTAAACTTGAAGGAGTCCATGAAGGGGCTCCGTGCCACTAGTGGGCAAGCAGGAGAAGCCTATAACTTGGTCAACGTGAACGTGAAATTTTTGAGGGACTACCCCAAACTCACATAACACATATTTCATAACTTGTAAACTTGTTGTCCAAATGGTACTTTTTGAAAACTTTTATTTTATGAGTACGAAATATTTCATATGCATGATCAAAACTTGATTTAGTAAACTTGCTATTCTTTCAAAAATCATTTCCATTATTTAATTCATCAACAATTAACACAATTCATATGCAACCATGTAGCACATTCTTACAACATTTGCAAAAATCATAAAAACACATGAATAAAGTAGTTGAAAATTATTTATTGTCATTTCTTGAAAGAAACTTTAATAGCTTATTACTTAATTATAAAAGTGAAACCCACCTTGCATTTATTGCTTATAACCTGCTCAAATGTAACTCTCCTCTTGCTCCTCTTGCCTCCCTTGATTTTCTTCAACATTAATACAAATCCCAAATCAATAGGAATTCCAAATGAGAACCCAAAGAAACATATGCATAAAATTGGTCCTATAATACTTAATTACATGCATTTTCTAAGCTTTTTGTACCAAAACCTTTCTAAGACTCCAAAAGATTTAACATCAACTTACCTTGAATCTTCACCACTTAATGAGTTTTTTGGATTACAAGAAGGCTCTAATCTTCCTCTTCCTTTTTCCCTTCTTGCTCAACTTTAAAATCACTTTTTAAGACTAAAAAAAATCAAAACCTAGCATAACTCTCTTCTTTCTCTTCTTTTTCTCTTTTTTTGTGTTTCTCTCTTCTCTCTTTTCTTCAATCATGTTTTTGGCTTATTCCAACTCAATCCCACCCTTCATCTTCTCCTTTTATACCCTTAATGATTGCACAATGTCCATTTTGCCCTTCATTTAAAAGCCTTATGGTTTCTAAACTTATGAGACTTGCCAAATTTGCCTTTACACACTCTTATTACTTTAATACTTCGATTCTCTTAACCTATGTCATATTATCTTACCCACATTAGCAAGTTCATTAATTCCAACATATATTAATCTAGCGAGATCCCAAAATTAATTTAATCATGCTCATTTATAAAAACAAAACTTCAGGGGCCAACAAGCATGCAAGAGGGACTAAAGTCTCATCGAAGATCTAAATATATATTAAAGTAATTTCTTTTAATAATTATAATAATTAAGATGAAAGTTGTCAGATTTAAGCAAGTGATCACTATTGAGAATCTTTTAGAATTCTCTCACTAAACCATTATCCTCATAGTAGCATAATTGTCATATGGTAATACGATCTAACATACTTAAATGATTGGCTTAGTGTAGGTGAGAAATTATATATATATATATACTACAACCATATGATTGGTTGTAGGGAGTAAACCAATAATTTAGCATAATTGTCATATGGTAATACGATATAACATACTTAAATGATTGGCTTAATGTAGGTGAGAAATTATTGGTTTATACCCTACAACCAATCAGTTGGTTGTAGTTTATATATATATAAAGTTTATGAGATAAATGCATGCTGCAAATAAAAACTATGATAAGATTATAATAATAAGATTCATATTGATTCTATATATTATCCCTAAATTATTCCTAGTCATTGTTCTATTGAGAATGAATATTAATAGAGCATAAAAAAACTACCATAATTTATATTTCTTATGAAGAATATAGTTGGTATTATAGACTAAAATATAAAGATATTTTAAAAAATATGTAGGTGCTTGTTAGAGAATATGTTCATTGAATTAATTCCATGTGAGAAATCCTTTTAGAACATTACTTATTTGTCTATGAAAATTCTCATTATAATGAATGTATAAGTGATCCTTTGACTTAAGATCTCCAAAATTATCTCATATAGGGAATTTTATGTAATGATACTAATTATAACCAATTCTAGTCAAGGCTAGCTTAACCAATAGTCATTAGATATAATATGAGCTGTATAGAGGTAGTTGAGTGATCAATATAGGATGCATCACCCTAAAGTGATTAGGGATAATGTTTCATTATTTTTATTTAATATTTATTCGGGAAATCCTTGAACAAGGTGAATTGATACTTTGTAAAATGATTTAGAAATGTCATTAATTGAATCAACTGCTAAAGATGGATAACTAACATGATTGGACTCAAACTGAGTAGACATTAATTTCATGTTTTATATCTAATTGAAATATTATATGATAAAAATATTGAATTATATGAAAAATTATATTAAAAAGATTAGTCAAAACTATTTTAACATTTATAAATATTTGAGTGGTAATGATGCGTTATTACATACCAAACTTGATTTCTAGATATAAATTGTTTATTATAGAACAAAAAATAAATTAAATGAGTTTAATTTATCTAATTCTAAATATAATTTAAGGTTATAATTTAAATTTATTATCAACATATTTGAGAACCTAATGAGTTATATACAAAGAACAAGATGAAGAGAAAAAAGTGCTTTAATCAAGTTGAACTTGATGATAAAATTTGAGAAACGTTATAATGAAATATGAGATATTTATTAAATAATAATCAATATGAGATATTAAATTTTATTTAGACATAACTAATTTTAATTAATGTAATTCTAATTAAATTTTAACTAAAATTATTTTTTATTTCTATTAAGTTATTAAAATATATAAAACATATTACAAATAAGCTTAGATTTTAAGGTATTTAGCACTATTTACTTAACCCTCTTAGTAACTGTTGCAAAATGATCTCAACTAGTCTTATAGATATTATTAGAAGTCAGACACTTGTATTATAATAGTTGTTAAGATTAGTCGATTTTAGAAATGATTATAAGAAAATGACAAGAAAATAATTGAACTTTAAAATAAGGTATTGAGATTCATGCTTCTACGATTTATGTGTTAATCATTTTATAAAGGGAATCAAAAAACAAAATTTTTTTATATTATTTATGTTGTGAGCAAGACCAATTCTGGCAAGAATTTCTTAACAGAAGAATCTTAAGGGAACAGAAAGAAGCTAAAGCAAATCTCCAGTATCGCCAAAAAAGGATATATGCTGAACTTGTTAAGAAAGACCCCAAAATCCACGCTGTTTAGGCTACATTGAAGCTCATCTTTGTGTTGTATTCACCTCACAAAGTCAAAACACGTTCTAGTGAAAATGAACGAACATTACATCATATCATAAGCCAAGTGCAAGCCTGCGGTAGTGGGACTCTTTCTATTACAATAAGACGCAGATCTAACTTCTGGGAATTATAACAATAAGAAAGAGATTCCTCCAAAATTTCTCGTATACTCACCGATTTAGAGTTATAAACAGTTTTTATCTTTTTATTTCAATATAAGTTTGATTTAAAAAAAATGTTGGTTATTACATTACAGCTGCATGCAAAGCTCATAACTCAACAAACGAATAATAAGCGAATGAAGAAACTGCGACCTTAAGAACCAAAGTGTGACATAAAGAAACTGCGACCTCTAAACCACAAAAAAGTGTTCTCACCTCCATCCCTAGAGGGTGGAAAAGCAATTTGAAACCTCTCAAGTTTTATTGGTATATATCTGCCCTATGATTTAAGCAAAAATATAGTTTTGACCCAATTCCATTTGGCAACCTAGCTTGACGATGACTATCTTCGCGGGTATCTTCTTCTTAGCCTCTGCTCATCAACTTCATTCATCCAATCAGAGAGCCACACGAGACCCTTGTAACCAAAATATGTTGCTACCAGCAGGGCCAATACAATGGCAACCATTAAAAGAAGCCACTTCACGTAGGCTGCAGCTTTCTGTTCCAAAAGAACCACCACCGATAAGCAAAGCAAAGAGAGAAGTAGGCTTTGATGGACAATAACGGTTCATACCTGCAATCTTGAGATCTGCGTTCTTTCTTGTACCCTTTCTCGGCGCTTTCTTCGTTTTCGTGTATTCTTCTCAGTATGAGAAGCCTTTTCCTTCAGGAATATAACATATTATGAAAGTCCATTTACCAAAAAGTATCACTATCATGCATGTGCATAACTAGATGAGATGACTTTCTTAATTTTTTACACCCACAGATATCAATTTCAAGATTAATTTAAGAAATAAGTTCGTAGTTCTTGTAATAGAAAATATAAGCTGTCATGCCCCAGAGCGTCAGAAAGCCATCAATACAACTTTCGACCAACACACAAAACAAATTAAACCCAGCAAACTGAACAACCCTAGAAAGAGCAAATACCTCTAAATCTTTAGATTTACGTATATGCAATTCCTGATCTACAACCTGTACTTTATTCCTGCATTCAGAAACACAAGGAAGAAGTCCTAGCCCAAACTGGTTTTTAGACAAATCTTTGGGATCACAACCCTTTTTGCGATAGTTTGCTTGAACTTCCTTACATAGCCACTCCTTTTTCAAGGCTTGGCACTGGCATCGAACTGTTACCTTTTGAAAGAAAAGGTGGAAATGAAATATCAAATCAAAAAGTAGTGGTTCAAATAACAGTTTATCTGCAGGGGTTCTTTTATTGAAGACTTAATTGCAAATATTACCTTTTTGTTGCACTTGTCAGGCAATGGGCATGGACCAGGATGACAGATCTCTGGGCATAAATGCGTACAATTGGGCAACTTCCTACCAGGTTCAACATTTGTCAAAGTTCCATACATAAACAAGTGCAAAGTAATGCCTATCGCTTCCAGTAACACCTTTTTTCCCATAATTTCCTCCATCAACATATGGAGAGTAATGAAAAGCATGCGAGTGCAAGTTAAAGGAATCATGGAAGTCATATGCTAATCAATATGGGCCAAAGATGTGAGAGCAAGAAGGGAAAACAAAGTAATAATGGAGGTAATAGGAAAATTAAATAACCTGAAAAGAAAGTAACAGGAAGCTTAATAATGACTGAAATAAAGAGAAAAAAATGGAATTCAAGTATTACCTATGGCAGGGTCCATTGCATGAACGAACATGAACTTGCTCCTCTGTTGATAAGCTATTGTAGTATATACACTCAAAAACATGGACCATAGAACCACAATGGCATGATCTCTTCACAAGCACTTTACATGGGGCACACTCTTCAGGATGACATGGCAGAGGACAAGGATGTGGACAAGCAGGATGCCTATCCTGAATAAATATCAGAAATAACAGACAGTAACTATTGGATTTCCAAAAACATAGTGATGGTGTCATGAATATCTCAGATACAGCAATAAGTGCTGTGGTGACAAATTGTTGACGACATGTCATCAATCTACCTAATAGGATAATATTACTGGTAAAGACAATAAAGCATATGAACAGACTAAAGAATGAGAACAAAGTAAGTTAGTGCAACAATGTAATTGTACCACCTTCTGACATTGAAGTTGACACACTTCACAAGCCTCGCCTTTTTTCACTTGAACAGACAATGCCGAATTCTGGCACTTCAGAGCATGGCAAGTTTTTGTACAATAATGATTGCCACAGCGAAGAGGATTCCCACACAAATTTTCACAAGAAAACTCAGTTCTGTCTGAGCAGACCATCTAGAATGAGAAGACACCCACCCCCAAACCAAAAGGAGAATTCAGAAAATCAGCACCATACTTCAGCTGATGTGTTTAAGTAAATAAGTAACCAACAAAAGAAAGTGATACAAACCATCCTTTCGGCTCCAATGTGCTGACCAACACATGATCTCCAAACAAGTTCTGGGCATGTAGGGCATGGAATTCCGGCCATACCTTCACTTTGATGATTTTTCTTTTTCTTCTTAGGCTTCAACGTAAAATCAGGATTAGGAGGGGGTCTTGGACCATGACAGCTGAACAATAACCAGAAAAAAAAATTATCAAAGGTCTGAAATCTGAAAATGCTCCAATCATTTTTTTTTAACCAATGTTTCATTAACTTGAAGAGATCCAAACCTTAATTTGCACTTATGACCACAAGGGTACTCCTCCTCACAAATAAACCGACAAGGAGGGCATGCTCCATAATGACATTTGTGGGGCTGGACAATAAAACCATGTAAAAATCATCAGCGATTTCCCAGCATAATGCACAACTTTTAAAGAATTTGCTCATAAATTGGGACTATAGCAATAAAAACGCATAATACAACGATGTAAAAAAAATGGATGAACTACCATTAGTACCTTAAATATTGATGCATGCCTGCATAAAGGAGGTATGGCACATGATTTACGGCACTTGGGAGGTTCTTGATTCATCTCAGTACCACATGGAACCTAACAAGGAATCCATCAGTCATTCAAATAATCATATCCAGCACCTTTTATAAAATGTAAGGAGAGTACAAACAAAAGTACTTGCCTCAAAGTTTGTCTCGCCACAAGCACAAGAGATCACAACCATCACAGGACAAGGAGCACAGGGACCTCTAGAAGAATAAAACCGGTTATCGAGAAACTCTTTTGAAAAGAATTATAATTACGTCTTGGAATTTCTAATCATTTAAATGTAATGGTCCTACTATTAAGTCAACTGCAGGAATGAGATCCTTACAGAACCTCACAGGTATTTTTCATACGCATGTTCTAATCGAAATATCACTTAAACAGAGTGCACATGGATCCAGACATAGTATACTTGAAAGATATAGCAGGGTAAGCAAGCAAGGCTAGGAACTGAACTTACCTATGACATGGGGCAGGACACTTATGATTCCTACATCGAAGCCTCTTACCACAAACCTAAAATTTTACAACAATTACTATAACCTCCACATAACTATTACACAAAACGCAAGCTTGTATTGCAGCACACACCTCTCCACATGGTGGGCAGTCACCATCACAGCATCGACGCTTACATGCATGTCGTCCACAATCTCTCAGTCGCTGGCATTTCCTTTCACAAACCAAATCTTGACAGCAAGGAACCTAATCTAAATTCAGTTAAATCTTCCAATATGGAACTAGGAGTTTTTGAAAACGGAAAATAAAGAAGGGAAACAGATTCATTGCCCATGTAATCAAAGGTCATAACAGCTATCCAAATTGTAAATAAAAAAAAAAAGTGAAATACTAAGGTCAGTCTAATAAAGCATTGGCCTAGACTGATGTATGCTTACCTCTTTCTTCAAGCCACCACAACGGCAGGACTTGGTGACTACAAGTCTGCAAGTCTCTAAGCACGGTCCCCGGTGACATCTTTCAGGGCACCTATGATAACCACAACTCAACTTCTTATCACAGGTGGCACCGCAAACAGGCACAACAACATCACATGGAATTCCTTCATACACTCTTCTTCCACACGGACACGATCTCTTCCCTTGAAGAGGGCATCCCCCACAATCCTCTGAATGACACCCTCTCTGGCAAACATGCTTCCCACACCCCAATAATCTGTCACAAGGATTCTCGCATTGAAATTCCCTCTCACAGCATTCTCTCTCCTCCAATTTCTTCCCACAATAGCATCTATAAACCCCGTGAGAGTGACAAGGCGGGCAAGGCCCACCATGGCAAATCTCTCTGCACTGGTGAATTCCACAATCCAATAATTTATTGCACACACTATCGCACGAAAACAGCTTGTGCCCACATCGCCTAGCATTTTCAACTTTCCCACAAAAGCATCTCGTTTTAACGAGTATTGGGCACGAAGGACACGGTCCAGGATGGCACAGCAATAAACAGAAATGACCACAGTTGTGCTTCAAAGGACGGTGACAAATCTCGCCGCAAGAATGCGGTAGAATCCAAGGGTTGTCCTTTGGAGGCTCTTCAAGTTTACCACAAAAGCAGAAGTAAGATTTGGGGATTTCAGATTTGGAGTACACTGATCTGCATTTGGGACAATTCCACGTCGAAGTCTCCGAGGCTTTATCCTGGGTGATGGGAAGGCGTGTGGCATTGCGTGCGGCAGAGAGATCGGAGGCTTGTCGAGCCCAGGATTGGATACACAGGAGATGGAAGACATCGTAACAGAGAGAAGTACAAGACCAAGTGGGGTCAGAGGGTTTTATGCGTTCGAGACATATGAGGCATGAGAGAGCACCAGAAGAAGAAGAATTGAGAAAAGATTGGATCTTTGAGAGATCGTGTGGTGTGGGGGCTGTGTTTGATGCAGATTGGTTTTTGGTGTGCTCAAAGTATGATCTGAAAATGGAGTTGGAGAGGTCATTGTGGTGGTGGCGGTTTTGTGATTCGTATTGGGAGTGGTCGGTGTCGATGTCGGAATCGGAATCGGAATCGGAATCGGAATTGGAAATTGATTTGTTGTGGTGGCTGGTCGTGGCGGTGGACATCGTCCGAATTTGGAGAGATTGAGGTACGCGTGTGTCGCGAGTTGGTGTTTTTGGTTAAGTTGCACGATTCCAAAGTGCGTAAATTGACGAGTGGAACGATTTTTATGATAATAGGCAGAGGAGGCGTCGTGTTCTGCAGTTCTGCCAAGAATCCTTCCCGCCCTTTGGAATGTGTTCACTGCAGGTCCTAAAGGCTCAGTAAAAGATTTCAGGACCATTGCTTTTTTAAATATCTAAAAAGTCAAAGTGAGAAGATAATAAAATATCATTTAGTTTTGGTACGAAGTGGTAATTTCACATAATTTTAAAAATGATAAAATATTGGTTAAATTTATAAAATTATAATACGGTTCTTCAATATGGCAAATTAGATAATTTTTTTCTTTACTTTAATTATATCTCATGGAATTATAATAATATAAATTTGATATAAAAATATTTTTAGTAATAATTATTTTATTATAAATTAAGATGAGAAAATTATCATTTAACTTTTATATATACATAAAATTAAGAATAATACAAAGTCAAAATAAAAATTTATAATAAGTAAATTTAATTTTAAACATTATCTTTACATATTTCAAAAGTTATTACAATAATTTTTTACATAAGTACACTAAAAAGTATTTATATTGCCAATATGAATTATATAAATTTTTTAATTTTTTTAAATTATGTTAAACTAATAGTTAATTACGCAATCTATAATCACAAGAAAACATTTTTAGATAATTTCATGAAAAATTATTTAATACATTCTTATTTCTATAAGTCTAATTATATGAAAAATTATTTAAGATATTCTTATTTGCATATTTATTATTTACTAAATAAATTTTAGATAAATTTATCATATTCTTTTTTATATGTAGGTAATTATTATTTTATTTAGTCATATTTTTTTAAACTTACAATTTTGACTGATATTTTGGCTATCAACAACCTAAAAAAGTTAGTATTGGTTAGTACTAAAATTTGGTATGAAAATTTGTTATTTAGTATTCCTTTTGTGTCAATTCAAAAAAAATATGTTACGATATTTAAGTTACTAGATAAAACTCTTACGGGATGTTTGGTTCAATGGAATAGCAATTATATTCCTAGTATATTATTAAACCTGTGATTGGTTAGAAACAAACATAGAATAAGTAATCATCAGGAACATCTATTCTTAAACTTTAAGGAATAGATAAAACTAGTCCCTACCTATCTTTATCTATTCCACGAATAACTATTTTTCTTCAAGACAAATTTATCGTTCTTGAAGTAAATCACACGTTAATATATTGAGTAATAATGTGAACAAGATACACAAGAAGGGGGGTTGAATTGTGATAA
>JANTNU010000233.1:19090093-19116498 GCA_024752395.1 Erythroxylum havanense | reverse complement strand
TTTATTTGGGCCTGTACATATTCTTTGGATTTGTTTCTGGAAAGTCTGAGATGTATTATATATGTGTTAAACTTAGATTTTAAAACAATGCATATGTGTCATGTTTGATTTTGTTTGTTCTGTCTTGGGTGGCATCCATGTATCCTCCCAGGGGGTATTTGGGTGGTACACTTAGTGAGTAGATCCCGTGAAGGTGGCGGTCGATTCACGCTCTATTCGGCCTCGGAAAGCTTGTTTGAAGTTATAGAATTGAAATCAGGTACTTTTCGCATTTCTTCATTTATTTCCCTTTCACGTTCGATCCGGACACCTACTAAGACTCTTGTTACGTGTTGCACATGGTATTAGAGTGATTATGTGATTGGGTGGTTAAACGAAGATTTTTGGTTTTTTCTCCATAAGGTTTTTGGAGAATAAAGTTCCATTTTTTGGTTTTTTTCTTGCCCATTGTTGCTTGAAAGCGGTATATATTTGTTTAGCCTTGAAAAACAGGTCGATAATGACTTTAAGAGCTCAAAAATAGGTCCCAAAACTTGCCGAAAATCGCATTTTTCAGCAAGGGGAGAAGCATTGTCGGGCACGTGTGATCTACACTAGATACGTGGCGTAGGATTGACCGAATGCATGTCTGGTGTGTTTGACACATGTACCAATGTCAATAGGAGCGTCTGTGCATCATGGCATGTGCGTGCACACTCCAGACAATCCCTTTTATGTTGGATGCAGGCCCGTGGTCTACACACGTCATACGTGCACACTGAAGTCATATGATGTCAAGAGTTGACGCATACATTGACATCTTCGGATGATGTCAGCGCTATAGTAGCACTAATGTCATGTTGACGTCAGCCATACAGATAATTAGAAAAACTCAAAAATTTTGGAATTTTTATAAAGGTAACTTAGGTCATTTTGGGTCAGTTTTCAGGTTGGTGGAATTTATAAAGTGATTTTTTTTATTTTCTAAATTTATTACATTAGTAATAAATTAAAGTTTAATTCCAGAAAAAGAAATAAGACATTTTAAAGATCTATAAGACTTAAAGTTAAAAACCAATTGAAAAAATTTATCAAGATAGTCAGATCTGACTGTGGAGGAGAGTATTATGATAAACATGGTGTTTTAGGACATGAATCCGTTTGTCAAATGTATGTGATCAGTTAAAATAGTGAATCAGTTCACTATGTCGAGTAGTCCTAAGCAAAATGGTGTATTTCTGAAAGGTGTAACCGCACCTAAAAAATATGAAGAAGTTATGTAGAGCATAAGCAACCTACCTAATTATCTGGAAAAGCTAGAATACCTAGCCTTGCACACATTCGTGTATGTGGCTGCCCTGCTGAGGTACATTGATATAATCCTTATAATAGTAAATTGCAAGCTTGTTCAACTCTTTGCTATTTGATATAAGATATCCCAACCACTCTAAAGTCTATAGATTTTGTTGTAAAGGAGGGGATAGAATAATAGAATCACAAATAGCTAAGTTTATAGAATACGATGTCTATAATGGCAGTGGGCCATCTCACCCCTTAGATGTTAACAGGACGGATACTACATTATTTCATATCCAGCACTTATACGGTTAGGTTTAGTGGATCTAGGTCTAAGTACCATTCCTGTATAGGAACAGAAACCCATATCTGAATAAATAGAGGTTCTTAAGGTATAAGAACCAATGCAGTTGCATAGATTCACTAGAGTAAGATGAACTGCCATCCCATCTGATTACATAGTCTATTTAGTTGAACAAAACTTTAATATAAGACATATTGTGGATCAATTACTTTTGCAGAATTTGTTTATATACCCCATGCAATTTTGTGATGGGATGCAATGAAGGATGCAATGCAATCCTTGAAGTATAATAAAGTATAAGAGCTAGATGATTTGTTGTAGAATTAAAAACTTGTCAGTTGTAAATGAGTTTAAAAGACCAAAAGAATTTCATGATAGAGTTCAACAATTTAAGGCTTGCTTAGTTGCCAGATGGTTTATCTCCCGTATCTTTGAAGGATACATTTTGAGTGATTATGGTACTTATAGCTCATAATGATGTAGATTTACATCAGTTAGCTGTCAAAATCGCTTTCTTGAATAAAGACCTATATAAAGAAATCTATATGATACAACTTGATGGATTTCAGGATCCCGATAGAACTGACATGATTTGTACATTAAACAAATCAATATATGGATTACATCAAACCTTCCAAAAGTGGTACCTTATACTTGATTAGGTTTTGACCTCTTTCAGCTTCATGAAAAATAAAGTTGAAAGATGCTTATACTATAAGGTCAGGAGGAGCAAAGTTATTTGCCTATTATTGCATGTGGATGATATACCCCTCACATCGAATGACTTGACCATATTGCATGAGGCTAAGAAAAATTTGGCCAAGCATTAAGATATGAAAGTCCTTAATAAAGCATCTTTTTTCCTAGGCACGCAGATTCATCGAGATAAATTTTAACACTCATTAGGCCTCTCGCGGAGTGCATACATTGAGTGAGCATTACAAAGGTTTAATATAGTTGACAGTAAACCTACTGTAGCACCAATCTCTTATAATGAGAGCTTACCTTTGGCATAATGACCAAAGAATAAAGTGAAGCGAGAGAGGCAATGAGAAATGTTCCTTATTCTAGTATGGTTGGTAGCCTGAAGTATGCCCATGTGTGCATTAGGCTGGACATTACATTTACTATTAGACTGCTAGGTCGACACCTAGCTAACCTAGACATAGACCATTTGAATGCAATCAAGTGAGTGTTGAGATACTTAAAGGCAAACAAGGATTATATGTTAACATATAGAAAAGTCAAAAGACTAAATCTCGTAAGGAAACCATATTGAAATTTTAGCTATATGGCCAGAAGATAGGAAGTCCATATCAAGATAAAGCTTTAAGTTTGTAGATGGTACAATGTCATGAAAGAGTGTCAAGTAGATACCAATGAATTCCACAACCATACCTGCAGAGTCTATAGCATGCTAAGAAACAGCTTCGTAGAAGGTTTGGCTCAGAAACTTAATTTTTGAGTTGTCTATGGTTGATTTAGTGACCAGACCTATTCAGTTGTATTGTGATAATCCTGGTGCTGTGTTGTTAAGGAATGATAATAACGATATCACATGGTCTTAGCATTTGAAGGTCAAATATTTGACCATAAAGGAGTTGATACAGATAACGTGACATTGAGGTGGAGCATTTGAGGACTAAGGAAGAGTTAACCGATCCTTTTACTAAAGGACTTTGTCCACATGTGTTTAAAAAACACGTATACAGTATGAGTGTAATGTAGTCCTTAGAAACTATTAGTTAGAGGTCATTATGTTTACTCTATGTACATTTGTACATTCATACATTTTGATGTGTTATGATAGTATAATGGTTCATCAATCAAGATGATTATTGTTTATCCTCAGTACTACTAGTTATCTTACATAGTCATAATACATGTGAAATTTTTAAGATTTGTGTTGATCTTAAGCATTTTAAAAGTTATTAGGCATATATACAGATTGACCTTGAGCCTTTGTCATTAGGACACATATAGTTTCATATGTATATCTATGGATTTTTAACTTGACATAAGGGGATATAAGTATTCAATCCCATAAAGGTTATCTATTGTAGTTTAGCTTTCAGTTAAAGAACATAAATGTTTTCCCTAATGCAGTTTTGCGTTCAGTGAGAGAAAAAATTTCTCTGATGCAATTTAGCATAAAGTTTAGGGAAATTGAGATCTACAAATAGAAAGATAATACATATCAGATCATACAGTTATTATCTGAGTTTGTCATACTCTATTTTCTTATTTATTTTAGGGAAGTATTAGATAGTCATGATTATATTGGATCTATATCACACATGACACATATGTTTGATATCTTTCAGTATCGAAAGCTTTGTGGGACAAAATGATGAACTTTCGTTATCTTTAGATCAAATGCTTTGTTTTTAAACTTGATCAATCAATACAGTAGCATGATTTGATCGAATTTTAAAAATTGAGTCAATAACATTATTTTCCAAGGAGGAGAATGTTAGATATTTTCCCTATATGGTGAACAACAATTAATTGCAATTTTCGGTTTTTCAATAACTTATCAGTTAAGTTATGTAATTTAATCCAGATAAAGATAATAAAGTAACCTAATAAATGCTTTGAATTAGTGGGGCAAAGTCTAGGAGGAAAATAGACCCTGATCAGTATAGACCAAACCCATATTGAGCCTATGATAGGGAGGCCCGATATTGATGCTATATAAAGAAGGTTAAGTTCTCCTGTAGCTGCTATAGTAAATCATGAACGTAAAGATACTCTGACCCATTCAGGGGTTCACATATACAGAAAGCTTTAGAAAGGCTTTAACACATCCCCATGAGTAGATCCCGTGACGGTAGAGGTGGATTCACGCTTGATTTGGCCTCAAAAAGCTTGTTTGAAGTTATGTAAATGAAATCAAATATTTTCTACATTTCTTCATTTATTTCCCTTTTACGTTCGAGCTGGGACATGTACTAAGGCTTTTGTTACTTGTTACATCTAATACCCCAATTAAAATTACCAATTACAATTCGTTTTCCAATCTATGTGGTGTCTGACCACTGATTCTCAATTTGATTCATCGCTAGAGCTTTCAAATTCCAAATTCATCATTCCTCCATCCACGTCAGCAACAATTCCGTTCCTTTATCATCATAAATGTCATCATGTCCCATTCCTGTCTTCTTTTCAGCAATTTGAGGACTTAATGACTACATTTTGCAAATCCAATAACATAAAATATGGCCCTCCTATTAACCATAGGCTTTGCAATTTCAAATGAAACTCACTTGGAGAAAATGTTACTGGCTCATCAGACTTTAATAACAGGAATAACATTATACTTTCAATATCTTAAGGCAAGTAGTACAGCATAGATTAATTCATGAACTGCCAAATGGTTAGACCTCAAAAATCAAACTAGTTTTCATTTAGAAAATGGATTAGCTGCAAGTGTACTGAACATATAGACGAAACTGATTAATGACAAACCCATTTTCTTTTTAAGGTACTTCATTTATTTTTGATTGAAATAATTAAGGCTAGGCAAATCCAACTAACACGAAACTAGATGTCAGAAGAAACTTACTGATAATGAAGAGGACAGAGAACCTCAGATGACCCATATGTAGCTTCGTATGTCATTTGACGACAAGAGTGAATATAATAACCACTACAACAATAGAAGGACTAGCGCAAACCTGGTTCTCTTTAACCCTAAATACTTGCCTGGTGATAGAAAGGCAAAGTTTATATCCTATAAGAAGTATTTACTGGATAAGCAATTAGGACAAATATCTATTACGCCAATAACAGTTAACCAAACATTAATCAAATACTGCTGATGAAAAGATTTAAAGCCATAAGAAGGAACTCTATCTCTATCATCACTGGATATTGAGACAGGTAATAATGGACTATCAACCATAAACCTCCTGTATGAGCTTTCCGTAACATGATTCAATGTATCATTATAGATTTTCATCTGATTTCATATATAGTTCAAACTCTTTTAGATCAAAGTTGGACTCCATATTTTACCTCGAGAATGTTTGGTGAACTTCCTCAAACATCATCCTCTTCTTTTACATGATGTGGTAAATTCTTCACAACCAGTAACAATTCGAGTACTAATGCTAGAAACAGTTTTTGTTCCTATGGAATAGAAATTTAAATGTCCATTACAAGCTCTTATTATCTTACCATTAGTTTAGACATATGATGCAAGGCATTAGCTTCTTTTTTGCAATGAATTTCTCCTGCACTTTGTCTAGAATTCTTATCATATGACTTTGTATTGATTTATATCCCGCATTCAATCGATTAGTTAGAATTCAGTGAACAAAATTATTTAAATGCATTCTTTATTTTATACATATTCAGATATTTATGATAAAGTTCATGAAAAATATTACAGATAAAATTATTATGAGATCATAATTATGAGATTCATATTGCATTTACGTATTATACTTAAGTTGTTCCTAATCGTTGTTTTATTGAAATTGAATATTAATAGAGCATAAAAAGCCTAGTACATGATATGTTTTTCCTATAAAGGAAATAGTTGATCTCATAGACTAAAGTATGAAGATACTTAAACAAACATGTAGGTGTTTGTTAGAGAACAAGTTCATTAAACTGACCCTACATGAAAAAATCATTTGGAACATTACTTGTATGTTTATGAACATTCTCATTGTGATTGTTGTATAAACAATTCTTTGACTTAAGATCTCTAAAGTTATCTTGTATAGAGTTTATTTTATTTTGATACTACTTATGACCTATTCTAGTCAACGTTAACTTAGTCTGTGATCATTAGATATAACATGAATTATATGGAGGTAGTTGAGTGATTAGTATATGATTCATCATCCTAAAGTAATTAGGGACAATATTTAATTGTTCTTTTTAAAAATTGATTTGGAAATCCTTGGCCAAGGTGGAATGATGCTTTGTAAATTGTTTATAATTGTTATTAATAGAATCAATTACCAATGGTGAAGAATTAACATAATTGGACTCAGGTAAAATAGACATTAATTTCATGTTCTATCTCTAATCGGAATATTATATAATGAAAGGAATGAATTGTACGAAAAAGATCATGCATGAAAAAGTTAGTCAAAACTACTTTGATATTCTTAAATATTTGGATGGTCATGATGTGTTACAAGATGCTAATATTGATATATGGATATAAATTATTAATTAGAGATTAAAGATAAATTAAAGGAGTTTAATTTATCTAATCCTTTATATGATTTTGTGTTATAATTTATATCTATTGCCAATATATTTGGGAACTTAATAGATCACACATAAAGAATAAGAGAGAAAAGATATTTTGATTAACTTTGACTTGATTGTAGAGTTTGAAAAACTTTATGATTAAATATAAGATATTAGATCTTATTTGGGCATAATTGGTATTTAATTAGAATTAGTTGTAATTTTAATTAAATTTTAATTGTAAATAGAATTTAATTACAGTTAAATTACTATAACGTCTAAAACTTAATATCAATAGGCTCAAGCTCTAAGGGAGATAATACTCCTTGCCTAATCCTCCTTATAATAGTTATAGAGTTCTATCATCACGTTCTATGGATACCATTAAAAACTGAACATTTATTAACTATGGTGGTTAAGATAACCCAATTTTAGAAATGACTCGAGGGAAGCAATAAAAAGGATCAAGCTTTAAATTCATGTTGTTTGTTCAACCTCACAATTTTAATAAACAAACTCAAGCCTCTACAAATGCTTAACCTCAATCTTCAAATTAAGATATGTCTTTGGATGAAATTCTTAAGGCACTTGCTACTAATACTCAACAATTTTCAGCAGGAACAAGAGCAAGTCTTTAAAACTTAGGAATTAGATCACTCAATTAACCACCTCTGCTAGTAAATGGGAAATGCAAGCATTAAGAAAATTACTCTCCCAAGCAGTGGTGAATCCTATGGAGAATGTGAGTGCCATGACTTTAAGAAGGAGTAAGGAAATTCAATCTCGATCTTCTTTGCCAATGAAGGTAGGAAAGTACGATGAAGGAGAGAAGAAAGAAAAACTTCCAACTTAAGAATCAATAAATGTAAAAGATGATTTATCTTCATCAATATCAATTAATGCATGCTTACCTCATTTTCCTAGCGAGTTGGCTAGATCAAAAGAGGAGGAACATGAAATAGAAATCTTAGAAAAATTTAAAAAGTTGAAAATCAATATACCACTTCTAGAAGCCATCAAGAAAATTCTTAAATATACGAAGTTCTTAAAAGAATATGCATAATTAAAAGGAAGTTAAAGGAGAAGGAGACAATAATTTTAGGTAAGAATGTATCAGCTGTGATAAATAATTCTCTGTTCAATATCATTGACTATTTTATTTTACTTACTTTAGTTTTTATTTTCTTTATTAAAATCCAAAATCCATTCATAGGTTAGATAATAGGAAAAAGGTAATCACTAGTAATCACTGTCTTTGTGGGATCGACCTGTACTTACTGGTACCAGTTGTAGGTACGTCGTGAACTTGTGGTTATTACAACATTGACTAATCAAAGTAATTGTTGTTGGGGAGAGTGATATTAGGAAAACCTCTATTTTATTACTCTAACCATTTTTCTTTATTTTATTATGTTTTATTTTTATTTTATTTCATTTTATTTTCTTTTATTTTGATTGAGCTTATTTATTCTTTTCTTATTGTATTTTATTGTAATTGTGGTTTATTCATTTAGTTATCTTTTGAACTTCTCAACTTGATATTGATTTTGTGGTTTATTATAGGATTTAAAATTCATTGTCATAGCCATAACTTAAAATGGAAGGATGAAACAAACAATACTTTTATAAGAGGTGTCTTCATAATACATATCATCACCTTATGGACGAGAGGTGTGTTCTCATATGTTTTTAGAAGCTTAACTAATATCTAGGTTATGTAACATTGGTGGGAGCTACCATTACAATCATGAATGTCAGACACCGGCATATATGTGAAGTAGCTGAGCATGTACAACCAACCTCAAGGTGCACTATATAGGAATAGCTACAATTCAAAATGGAGCAACACTTACACCTATGGATGGAATGATTGTGCTCCAGTTGAATATTTACAACAACAAGTGGCTCTAGTTAACGAGCTAAGTCTAAATGATATGATGATTGATTTTATTTAATAATCAATCATGATACATTGAGCAACAAACACTGGTATACAAAATCTAGTGAATTGGATGAACCAGTTGGCAGAGATACTGTCTAAAGAGATCTAAGGGAGTTTGCATAGTGCTATTGAAAGAGACCCTACAGAATGTGGAATGGCAATCAGCCTTAGTAGTGAAAAAGTGTTCCCAGTAGAAGAGGAAGAGGAAAAGGAAGAAAATATCATAGATAAATTAATGGAATGCATTGTCAAACTTAAAGCTAGTTGACGTGAATCCAAACAAAGGGTTTCTTCACCTGAATATCTTAAGCATAGTACAGAATAATTTATGCCTAGTAATGCAACATAGTGAAGAAAAGATAACGGTTGGCTTCATAGATGAAGAGACATTCCAAGAAGAGCTTCCTGAAGAAGGCTCCATCTAAGAAAGGAAATAAGAGGAGTGTTAGAAGGTAATTGAAGACGATGAGCTAGAAAAGGTAATTGAAGACGATGAGCTAGAAACCTTTGTCTATAAAGAAAAAGAAGAATAGTGGACAAAGGTAGTTGATGAAGAACTGGCGAAGGAACCAAGGAAACTACTAATGATGTGTTAATAGTGACCTTTAAGTATGGAGGGTTCCTGTTTCCTTAAAGACAAACTGTTCGAATTAATTGATGATTCAAGGAGTTTCATTATTCCTTATTTTATTAACAATTTGTCATTGAAAAGGGCATTATTACAATTAATTGGTTTTAATAACTTAATACATCATGTCCTTTTGATCATCCTATAATATGTGGCTTGTCTACAAGCTATGAAACCACTTTGTAGATAAAAGGGTGGAAGCACGTTGCTGATTATTAATCCAGGATGAAGTTCAGCATTAAGGGTACATCTAGCTAATGATGTTAAACAAACGTTGCATGGGAAGCAACCCACGAATTAGGATAAGATTCAGTTTTATTTCGTTTTGATTCTATTTTGTGTGTTAGTATAGGATTTTATTTCTTGTTATTTCATGTTATCTTTATTTCTTTTGTTCTTTTTATCCTTTTCTTTTATATTTTGCAAGCATGTAGTTCACTATTGGATGGATCTGAAATAAAGAAATCGTCACAATCAGGAAAGTACCAAAAAACCACCTCTTACTTTTATCTATACATGTATTTTGTACATTAAGGAAAATATACAACTTTAAATGTGGGGGTGGGTTTAATGAATTTTTAATGATTTCTTCAAGTTTATTAATTTTTAACAATTTCCCAAGCTTATTATAATATTGATTATCATTTATATCACTAATATCTTGAATTGGTTGAAAATTGTCCATAAGTACTATATTCTATTATTGAATATTGATTTGAATTAGTACGCAAAAGAATGATGGTTAGAATAAAACTAGTTTTCTAAGCTATACTTTTAGTAATCAATAAGATGATCAAGTTGAATGATATTGTATAATATTTACACACATATACATCTTTTGTTTTTGTGAGCTTTTGAGCCTAAGAGCACAATTTCAAAAAATATAAGCTCTTTTTCTTTCTTTCATGTGTGTTTTCAATGTGTAATAGTATGATTCTAAAATTTGCTTTTATTATGTATATTGAGACCATATTTTCTAAATTAAAAGTATTGATATGATGAAGGCATTTAGATTCAACAACTTGCTTTAGCCTATTTCTTTGAAAATTACCACACCTTTAAATTTGCCTCTAAGAATAACTAAGTTGAGCCTAAGCGTTTTTTATTTTTATTAGCCAAATTATTAACCTTTATCCTATTTTTCATTGAAGACCTTTTTATTGTTTGGAACCTTGAAGGTTATTTACATTGTTTACTTGTTGAGGCTTGAAATTTTTGAAAGGTCCAGTATGTTTATTATTATGGTAATAAATATTATGATTAAAAAAACAACAAAAAACTAAAAAAAGAGAGGAGCAAAATTGTGGATAAGTTTATGGTACTAGCAAAGTTGCATTGAAAGGACCTATTCGAATTTGAAAACAAGCTGTGGAATATACTGTGAAATAAATTTCCTTCAATTTAACCCTTTTTGTTATCCCAATCATACCTTACTTAAACCCCATTACAACATGTACAAAGACCTTTGGATTTTTGTTTCTAATTTATACATAAAAGGTAGAGATGTAATTTTATTGCAAGTTTATACTACGCATTGATTGAGAGTTTTGATGCTTTTCACCCTCAACACTTGAGTGCATTGAGTGACATCTTACTGAGCGCTTTTTACCCTAAACATTTTAGTGCACTGAGTGACATCTTACTGAGGGTGTAAAGATATATGCTTTTGATTTCAATTAGAATATTGATAAGATTACTATTAATAATACTTAGGAAGTTAATTTTATGATAGCTTGATTCTAATTGTATGTTAATTTCATTCAATATAATATGACGATACATAATATAAATGGACAGATCGAGATTCATGACAAATTGATGTTGTAGATTTATAATTTTAATTATGGTTTGCTTGAGGACAAGCAAAAGATTAAGTGTGGGGATGTTTGATAGATGCATAATTATCATATTTATACTTTACATTTGATGCATTTTTTTATATGTTTTATACTTTTAGCATATATTTGGTACTTAACACCTTACGAGTGCGTATACAAATTATAATTGCCTTCATAGACTTAAAGGAGAAGAATTCGAAAGACAAAAAGCCATAAAACAAAGATTTAGTGCACAGAAGTGATGCACGACCTTGCATCTGCTCGTGCACTTCTCCCAGGCCTTGCAGATTTGCAATTTTCAAAGATTTTGTTTATGTACGGTTTGATATAAGGTCATGCATAAGCTTGTTTATCTCCCAAAACCTTAGATTTTAATGTAAAAGGACATGTTCAACCTGAATGGAAAGAAGCAGACTTAAGGAGGCAATTTCAGACATGGAGATCGTTCTCAAGGGGTGAATTTGGTTTAGAGAACCAAAAAATACGAAGAAATAATCAAAAGATCCATTAGAATACAAGATCAAATCACCAGAATACTCAATAGAAGACAACCAGGGAGATTTAAAATTATGATATCATTTTTTTCAACTTGTTGTTCTTTCAATTTATGTTTGATTTTGTGTTTGATAATATGTAACTAAACATTTTGTTAGTATTTATGTTAGATGAACCCTATGTTAATACTTTGATATGATTTGTTTCTTTTATTAATGCAATTGGTTTGATTGTTAAATTGTCTTCTGATTAAATGTTTTATTTATGTTCTTTTAAACCCGAGACTATTAGATCATAATGGGATTTCATACGTAGAGATTAAGAAATCCTAGGTTAGAATAGATCTACTATAATTAGAAAGAGTTTATTGCAACCATAAAGATAGGATGACATAAATCTTTTGGATTAGGGTCAAACCTAATAGAGGGATTCACAAATTAATCATATAAACTTTAACTGGAGCAATTCAGTTGAAAACATTAGGCTTAGTTGTTAGTAGACTCAAGGTCAGCTATTAACATACCATAGGAGTCTCCATGGTCCAAGAAATCAATAAAACAATTGAGTAATAAAAGATCAATCTATTAAGGGGGGATTCGAAACCTAGATACTAATTATTGATATCAGTAATTCTTTTAAGTAAATTCTTAATTATTTGTTCAATATCATTGCCTATTTTATTTTACTTGTTTTATTTTTATTTTCTTTATTAAAATTTAAAATCAATCTGTAGGCTAGATAATAGGAAAAAGGTAACTAATAGTAATCACTTTCTTCGTGGGATTGACTCGCACTTATCAGTACTAGCTATAGCTACGTCGTGTAGTTGCGATTATTACAATATTGACTAGCTCAAAATAGGTCAATCTTTTCTTCATCAACATCATCCCCTTAGGAGGGAATTCTAAGGTTTGAAAATTTGGAGAATGAGGAATGGTTCAATAAAAGGAGAACAAATTATATGATTATTAAAAAACCATAATCTTAGATATATATATGGTTTTTAGGACTTGAAACGTGTATCAAATTCTACGATGGTATCGCTTTTTAACTTTACAAGGAGACTATTACCTAAAGGTGGTAAAGAAGTGTTATGCCAATATATAGTACAAAACCAAAACAAAATTTGTTACCCTTTATTCCTACATCTCTAGAATTTAATTTATGATTTCAAAGGAGATAATCAAAGAGCACCTCAAGTTGTTATAAGAGGGTAAGAAAATGAGCTTTATAGTGGAACGCCATCAACGCATTATGAGTAGAGTTAAAGTGATTCTTTGTATTAGTTCTGGTTAGGTTTCACCCATTCCACTAAGCAGATGCATTTTTTATGTAAGGAACTAGCTATATAACCCCAATTAGTGGCTTACATCTTGATCCATAGTTTCTAGTCTAAATCCTATTGAATGAATCAACTCTAAATGATATATTTATACCTCATAGATTTACTCTTCAATGGTTTAGGCAAGGAACTATCAATTTGATTATCATTCTTGATTTTGTAATTCATCAGTAGTGTGGTTTGATATAAGTCACCAATAAGAATTTTGTATTCTTGGTGTTAATTAGTTAGATGTTGGTAAAATTATGGATGAACCTCTCAGCTTTAGGGTTATAAAGATAGAAGAAACTAATTACACCAATAATGATTGGATGAAATTATTTGGATACATTTGGGAGAATAGCAAGTAAACTAATCTTCATGGGTTCCACGAAGGTTATCCAAACAACATGAGGTAAAAGGTAAGGAGGAATGATGATGGTGAAGATTAAGGATATCGGGATAATTGGTAGGCCATCAAAGGTTAAAATGCAATAGTTAGCATCATCCATCGATAGACTATGCCAAGTTAGATTTAGCAACGACATATCTTTAACTTTTTCTATAGGCTCCACCATGTGAGTGGCCTTAGGCCTTTCGTCACTTTATATATACATATAGTTTTGATTAAGATGTTTTCATTTTTATCTTGTTTTTATACTATTTAACTATTATTTATGTCATTTTGTTGAATTGAGAATATCTAAGTTATAATGCAAGTTACTATTTTATTTTTAAGTATTATACAGAATTTGGGTTGGTAAAGTACTTCAGGAGAGGAAACTTTCCATTTCAACTATACACATTTTAAGGAAGCTTTTAAGACCTTTTATTCCTTATTTTTAATGCATAATATTAAAGGAATATTGGTCTAAGTGTATGGGAGATTTAGATTGAACTAGTTTGATTTAAGTGCATGAAGATTTTCTAAATTTTATTTCTCATTTATTTGTAATTTGTGTGTTTAAGATCTTATTAGCATATTTATATGAGTTATGCAAGATTCTATGTTGATATTAATTATTAAAAATTTAATGCATGATGTGATCAAGTGAATGTTATGTAATTTTGACTTTATGAACACTAGGAAAATGAATTTCTTAAGTGAAGATACTTTGATTTGACTTAAATGATGTCTTGAGGAATTTGGTCCTTCATACCAAATTTTGTTTGTATCTTATATGGATACCTTCTTTGATTTTGAATTTTTAGAACTTAAATTTCATTTTTTAAGATTACATATAAGATATGTAGAAGCATTGAAATGTTAAAGGTATTTAGGATTTGAGTTTAAACTAAATTTCCTATCTTTGTATACATTATTCTATTCGTGTGTCCCTTTGAGCCTAAATTAAAAATTTTAGCCTTTTCTTTGTAACTCTTTTCTAAATGACCTTAAGCCTAAAAGGAAAAATGAGTAATTACTCCCTAATTCATAATTAATAGAGCTTTTACTTATACTTTGATATTTCTAGGAATGGTATGAAAGAAAATAAGTATAGGAGAATTGGTAAAGTGTATGAAAAAGGAAATGTAAAACGGAGAATCTCGTGCTAATGCAAAAAGTTAAAAATAAAAATTTTAAAAAAGAAAAACGTTAAAAATTGATTGACATGGATTCTTGTCTTTCAAAAGAATGAAGGAAAAGAGAGAAGTTCAAGAATATGAGGAGTTAGTGGAGTCAGGATTTATGCTTATTTTGTTTCGTTTATTATTGTTCTACTAGTTGTATTTTTTCCGATTCCTTTTGCTTATTAGCCTACTTAACCTTTTATCCTTATTATAATCCTATTTAATTCCTATTGATTTCCACTTGTGATTATCTATTTTAGTAGTGGCGATTAGATGACTTTTAAGCTTATGATAAGTTCAATTTCATAAGAAGATGATGGGTGTAACTTATTGAAATTTCAAATACTTAAGTTTATGAGTGACATCTTGTGAGGATATATCAATTTGTAGTATTTGATCTTGCTAAAGGAGGTAAGATAGTGTTTACTTTGTCTTACTTGTATAGTTATTTACTTATGAAATATTATGTGTTTGAATTTTTGCAAATTGATTGAGACTTGAATTTGTATATCTTATGTTGTTAATTTTAAAACTAAGTAATGAGTATAATTCAATATTTGTGAGTATCATTTAAGTAAACTCTTAGAAGACTATAACTCCTCCATTGAGGACAACTATATTAAGGCTTGTGGCATATGTTAAATATCACCATACATATATAAGAATCGAATTGTTTTTACTTTAGTTAGTTGATTCTAGGATAGTAGTACGGTTGATTTGTTTGAGGATAAGCAATGAGTTAATTATGGAGAAATTTGATAGGTCTATATTTTACATATTATTTAAGGTTAAAATTTATGGTATTTAACAGTTCTATGACATGTTTTATATAGATTATATTATATATTTCTATATTTAGTTCATCTTCTTATAAGTGATAAATTTAAGAAGGTAACACAAGATTTAGTACAACTTTCTTCACATTTATCTAATTTCGGAGATATTAGAGTAATTTAGAAGATAAGAAGGTTGACGATGAATTTCTAGAAAACATAGAGAGTTAATTATAATTTGAAGATGCCGAAAAGTGGAGAAATTGGTGGAACAAGGCATAATAAGCACCATTTTCTTCACATTTGTCTAATTTAGGAGACATTAGAGTAATTTAGAATATAAGAAGGTTAACAATGACTTTATAGGAAATATAAAGAGAGTTAATTATAATTTGAAGATGCCGAAAAGTGGAGAAGTTGGTGGAACAAGGCACAATAAGCACCAAATTTATTAAGATAACATTTTTCTATCCTTCACTAAGGTTTAAGAAGTTCAAAAGTAGAATAAGACCTAATGCTATAGTTGATCATGAATAATGTTAGACTTGTGTTGAATTTACAAAGAGAGAAATAGTACAAGATTGACATTAGTTACAAGTTGGTGTTAAGCACCAATTACATATGGCTCTGCAATAGGTTAGAGTTTAAGAATAAGACTGAAATTGGTGTTGATATGGCTTCAGTGCCAATTGTTAGATACAAATTATAAAGATAAGTGGTTTCTTAATTTTAAGATCTTTATAACTTTATTTTTATAACTTTAACTATAAATAATCGTACTATAATTAATGTAGGGGATTTCCAGCAAACTTTTACTAAACTTCTTGTTTTCTTTTCATATTTTCATTATTCCTTAACATTATTGAAAGATTTGAAGTAAGGATTGGAGGAGCTAATGGCATATTCTCTACTTCTTACCTTCTAGTCTTTTCTTCGATATTAACAATTATTCAATTATGGTTTATTTTTATTATCTTTAGTAGCCAGAAACTCTAGTTAGGGTTAGGGATATAACTTGTAAGGATTCTTGAATTATGTATACATCGATTTGGTTATTTAATAGTTGAACTGATTCTTTTTATTTATTAATATTTGATTTGTGATAGACCATCATAGATTCAACTTTAGGGATTATATGAAGGACTAGAAGGTGAAGTATAATCTATTCTCTAAGAGAACAAACATTTTAGCAATAGAGAATGACAATATAATAAACTTTAGTGATAATTATATGAATTAACTATAGTTAATGAGTTTAACTAGGTTAAATTACACATTTGAGAGATAGTAGTTACATGGTTGGATATACACGTGTCTTAATAGAGGGCACATATCTTTAGGTTAATTGAGATGTCAATCTACATAGTTAATCTTATTTGATAGTTAGAATTCCATATAAGTGAACGTCAAAGTCCTAATGTTTGTCTTTTTGATATTTTCTCTTAGTTTATTTCTCTTGTAAAAGCCCAGACCATATGCCCACAAATATTATCCGCTTTGGGTTGCACATCGGGCCAAGACCCTCACGGTTTTGTCTTCTCACACCCAAAAAAACACATCTATGGGGAAGAGGTATATAAGATGTACATTGTTCTTTTCTCTAACCGATGCGGGATTTCACAATCTACCCCCTTAAGGCCCAGCATCCCCGCTGGCACAATGGGTCAGGAACCAGCTCTGATACTATTTGTAACAACCTAGACTACCCACCCACAGATATTGTCCACTTTGGGTTGCCCATCGGGCCAAGGCTCTCACGGTTTTGCTCTTCCCACACTCGGAAAAATGTTTCTACGGGGAAGAGGTATCCATACCATTATAAGGCATACATCGTTCTCCTCTCCAACCGATGTGGGCTCTCACATCTCTTGTTTTCATTAGTATAATAATTAAATTCTCTTGAATCAATTATCTACATTATTTTCTTTAATTATTTAACTAAGATTAATAAATTTAATGATTAGGTCTCTCTTGGATTGAGACTCTAGAATAACTCCGTTTAATAAATTATCTATAATTGATTCTATAAACTTGCAAATTTAGTTGCAATCATTGCCACCTAATAATCACCTTCATATCCTCCTAGTTATCAATAGGCCTCTTTTAGTTCCTTTGCCTATCTATCACAAGATGATCCCATTAAATAATAAAATAGTCAAAAACTTAATAATAATGACTTTTACTTTCTTCTCTTGATTGCAATAATGTTAGTAAAATTATCTCCATCTTTGTTTTTCCATTTTAAATAAGTCTCAAGGTTATTCCTCCCTTAGAATGAAGAAATCTACATTTTGATGTTCTTAAGATTTACCTTTTATGACCTCTATCTTGCCAGTCACCTTTTTATGCAAATTTGTCCATATTGTCTTCGTGGTTAGTAATCATGATGCGTTTAACATCTCTCTCTTCATCATTATTAAAATCATCTTAGAGAACTCACCTTTACAGTTGATGTGTATTAGGAATTTTTAGTGATTGTCCCTTCTATAAATTAGCTATGACAATATCTTACATCTCCAAATGATGCTTAATTTTTTCAAATGTCATATACATACATTTAATTTGTTATTACATAGTTTGTAGAAAAAACTTATCATCCTTCCTCTCTCCTTCTTCTTTGTCTTAATCAAATATGCTTAAACCTTCAAAAGAATGTTAGTAATAACCTCACAACACTCTCTTATATGTTTCTTTTATTTTATGTCATTCAACTCTCTTGTGTTTCACTTTAAATTTTGATCTTTTCTCTACCAATGTTACTCACATAGTTTTATCTTTTATCATTTAGTTTCCCTTTTAACCTTTATCGAACTAACTAAAAAAACTCAAGGCCTAAATCTTTAGTATTCAATCATTCTTAAATTTTAATAGATACAAGGATAAGTAAGAATCCAAAAAAAACAAAAAAAAAATAAAAGAGTTCAATATGAATAGTTGCAATAGAGCATGAATTCTAACCAAATTTATTTTTGAAAACAATTTTCATGAGGTAATCATTTATGCACCACTTTTGTTTCTTTTCTTTTATTTTCTTTTTATTTCTTTTCTCCTTCTTTTCTTTCTACTTTTAAATGATGGTTATTTATTTTCTAATTTATAGTCATTAAAAGATATTAAACAAAAAGGAAGGCGTGAAGGAAACACAAGAAAGAAATGAAGAAGAAATCAACAAATGGAAGAATAAGAAAGAATGTAGGAAAAAATGAAGAAGGAATCAGCACAAAATAAATAAGAAATAGGAACAATAAATAAGAATAAACAAAAGATAAATATAACATGATTTTAAGACCAATAATTTGATACCAAATTGATGAAAATTTTAAAAATTAAATATGGAAACTCAACACAGTTAATTTGCAGTTAAGCTGCAAAGATGTTAAAACCAGATTCAGGAATAGAAATTCCATTATATGAAATCATGAATAAAAGGTATAAAAGAATCTTGATATATTGTAATGAAGTACTAAAACCAATATTAGAAGATAGTTTTAGTGCCGCAACTAAATAATTCAATAAGTTCAAAATTTTCATTAAATAACCAAATAGAAAACTCTCACAATTGTATCGATGATCAAACTTAATATTTACAAATAAAACAAACATCCCTTAAATACTAAAACACAAAGCTTGTATTTTCAAAATTAAAATAAAATTAGGGTTTTGACTATCACAATTAGGTTTATAGTCGTGGGCCTAGTCATACTAACTATGTAAACTTTAACATTACACAACTTATATTCACGCTCATGTCTAATGGCTACAAATCCTATAATATCTTTAGATAGTTGGACATTGGACATGAATTGGAACAAACTCATAGGTGTAAACTTTGAATTGTTTGTAACTTCTATAGATAACACGATATAGATCATGCTTGTATTGGACATCATATCTCATTACTAAATTGCCTAGTAAGTTACATCAGTTTATACATGACCTTGTTAGCATCCAAGTCTTCTCCGTTCTTAGTTGGAATTAAGTTAACCAATACTCGCTCTTCTATTTGACTTAACTACATACGTGTAACCACATCTTTCACCATTTTATTAAGCGCATCTTAAAGCCTTTTCTTCTTTCTTCATGTAACTCGTCCACTTAACAAACTCAAATGATTGAAAAAATAATTGCTATCACTAAACTTAAAACTACCTAACAAATTTACAAAACTATTATGACTAAATACAATTCAACTAAGTAATTATCAAAAGTGAGCAACTAGAATAACTTAAGATTTATACATTCTAAATATAGTAACTACAATGCAATGGGAAATTTTAATTATCAAGTTATTAATTTGTATTAGCATCTATCCTTTAATACCATGTAAGTGTAGGTGTAATTTGACATGACTATACTATTACTTGACAAACATTTCAATAATCATATCATCAAATAATTATTTATGGATAATAATTTTGCAATCATTATAATTGCATCTATTTGTCATTAATAATAAATAGGATTATTCACATAAATTAAACAAAAATTGTAAGATCCATTGTAATCTTTTTTTTTTAATTTTTCATTCATAATAGATCATGCATAATTGAAATTGAACTTTCAACTATTCTATTAAGAACTACTAGATAATGGTAAGGAGTTATTGAAGAATCAAGTATGTGAGTCGAGTGAATTTAAGTCATAAAACTTTGGGTTAATTACTAAAAAAACCCAAACTTTCTTCAAATTTTCAATTATAGTCTAAACTTTAAAAAGTAGCAACAAAATTCATTCTAACCTGACGTTAGTCTCACATTTATCTGTGTTGACATGGTACAGCCACGTGTTGGGCCCCTCATTAATTAGACACCTCAGCTGGTTTAGAAGAAGATTGTCTGATTAGCGAAACGACGTCATTTCACCTTGATAGTAAAACGACTTCGTTTCAACTAAAATTAGATGTCCATCCCTTATCCCTCTCTTCTCCATCTCTTCTCTATTAATCAACGCTTAAAACTTGTACTCTAAGATCCCTAATTTATAACCTAAAATCTCCCAAATCCCCTAACGTTTATAAGAGAGCGAATTTGTGTGTTGGTGCTTCTTCTATCATAAAGTTATTTGCTCCATCAAACCAATAAGCAATCTCTACAATTTTGTGCGTATGTGCTTCATAAGAGATTTCATCGTTGGGTAAAAATTGAAGATTTCATCGTCAGACTTCCTGTGGCCCCAACTAGGGTATGATTGATCCTCTCTTTTTATTGTTCTTTCCACTTCGATTTGATTTTTTTTCAAATGGTGTGTTGTTTTACTAAGGTTTCAAATTAGATTTGTGCTTCCAAAAATTTGACTTGTATTATGCTAGGACTAGGGTTTCAAATTGGACTCTGCTAGGGTATGATTTGTTTGTTATTGAAAAGGAGGATCAACTTGCATGTGTACATAGCAAATTGAACAATGAAAACCTTGAATACTCCTACACTTGGTTTTCAGTTTGAAATGCAAGTCGAATAAAAAAATTAGAGTAACTGAATGCATGATGGTCAATTCATACTTTGTTTTGTGTTGTATACAGAATATATACATCTTGGTAATTCCTGAAAAATATGACATTACATAGTCCAAAGTCTAAATATTCAATTATGTGATACTTCATCTTGATTTGCAGGGAAGAAGCTTCCTCTCTTTCATTTTGTAAATGCAATGGTAGTTTAGCTAAAATATTAGTATTGGGGATATTATACTAACATTTTGGAAATTTGATTCTTTGTTGGGTAAATTTATGAAAATAAATCATAGTAGTGTTGTATTTAACGTAGCAATTAAATATTTGTAGGATGATATTGTAAAAGGATAACCATTTATGGGCAGAAATAAAATCTATCTAGATTTCGTTGGGTATGCACCTGGTATATATTTCATATAGGAAAAGTGTCAAGGTGTTGTTAATAGATTGAAGGGTGCTATTTATTATTCTTTTGATAGTGGAGCAGAAGCTGGAAGGATATATTCTCAATTTTGTGAAGAGAAAGCGTTATGTTCAGCGGTAAAATAACTTTAATATATATTATTTGTTATATATGATAATTTAATTGGATTCAAATATAATTAATATGGATATTTCTATATATAATATTGATTTTGAATATTAATTGCCCCAATTGCAATGCCTTGATGAAGTTATGGTTTTCAAATGCTAAGCCTAACATTAGTCAATATTTTTATGAATACGTTAATACAAAAGTAAGTAATTCAATTGTTGTTTGTAACAATGCCAATCGTATAAATTAATGTTAATCAATATTCAAATTGAAGGTCTCTTGTTGGTACTTGGAATTTGTGAAAGAGATGAAAGTTTGTTTTTTTTCATAAAATATGTCAAACAAATTTTGTGCATTAGGATAAGAGTCTTGTTTAGAAGATATATTATTGTTCGCAAGAAGTAAGTATGTGTAAAATTTTATTTGAATAATGCAAATTTGTCATAAGTCCTAATATTTGTGTTTATATCTTTATTTTGTAGGTTCCATGCAATTTCTTAGTTTGGTAATTGGATGTAAGTACCCAAAAAAAAGGGAGACATTATAATAGTTAGAATAGCGAATGTAACTATTATGTTTATTGTGAATTTTTTTATCTTTTATTCAATCACCTACCACTTTAATATTCAGTTGTAAGCTTTTCATGCTGTTAAGGAAACTGCAATTATTACAAGGTTTTACATTGTATATGAAGAATTAAGTTCTATCTTTATCAATTGACCATTGTTACTTTTTAAAATATGCATATATTAGAGTAAGAATGAAAAATAAGAGACCAAAGGAGCTAACATTCTTGAATATGAAATATATTTTCAAAAAGAGAAATATATTGAATTCCATATATAATAAATATATCTAAATGGGAATTATAAACTATAACATGTGCTTTTATAAACAATGATATGATTAGCATTCAAAGGAAAAAGAATAGTGAAAAAAAAGCGGTTAGTAAGGACAACAGTGTTGAGGAGTAACTAACTAGAAAAAGACAACAATCATGTATAGGAATAATAAAGTTAAAATCATTTTTGAAGAGTAAATTACGAAGTAAGATCAAACAAGCAAATAAATAGGTTACATACACTAACATTATTTTACAAACTGAAATAATGCCTCTACCTTCCAACTTCCTCATATAGATTGGTGTGCAATCAGCTCCAGCTCCAAAGGATTAATCCAGGGGCTTCTGCAGTGCTTGATCACTCATACCATCCTTATATAAATAGTAACTAGCAAAAGTTTAAAAGAATGATTTAGCTTAAAAGAGATGTGAAGAGCAAGAAAATTTTTTCATCTAAATGTCATACAAAAATTAGACCATAATCATTCAACAACTTACTTCAAAAGCCACTAAGAGAAACAAAAACCAATAAATACATTAAACTATCCATGACTGAAGCAAGACTTTATGAGAAATCAAGAGCAATGCATCATCAACAACAAAAACAAAAAATGATTATATCTTTTTACATTTTTGTTTATAAGTATATATACATAGTTTGGATCTATCACATAAGCCATCAAACCTTGTTTTGATTATGCCATTTATCTAATGATTCAAGATCATTACATATATATGTTTGAACTTTAGAAGCAATCTTCCTTCTACTCTTTTTCATTGTTACACATTTTCATATTTGTAACACCAAAATTGGTAGTGAAAGTCTCTATAAGTTGTAGTCAACATTTAACTTGATCCAACTTTAAGTCGAGATTGGAAAGATGTGGATCATTTCTTGTTCATTTCTAGTGCTAATTAGTTCTTTCTAGAGCCTTTTAATGTAAGAGGTTAAAAGTAAAATAGTTATATACCAAAAAAAAACATAGGGAGTAAAAAGCTAACATTGAATTAGGTAATAAAACAATACTCACCAACTATGAAGATTTCCTAGTAGCAGATATTTTAGCCATTAGTTTGATCCTTTTCCTAGGTTGAATTGGATTAGTAGGTGCACTGGGATCCTTGTGTTGCTGTTGCATTAGTATTGGGAAGTTGTAACACTTAACATTGACCCTCCATCTATAACGTATAAAAAACCAACTATGTAAATATTATCATCTCCCTTATAATTACATATAAGTAGCATAAATATAAATTTAAATGACTTATTGTAAAGTAGGTATTCTCAGAAACTTCCCCAAATGTTACTCCATATCCTCTATGTGCCTATAAAAACAAAAAGAATTATAATGTTATATAAGTTAGAAAATAACTTAAGTTTTATACTTAGAGTTAACTAACCATTCTCGTCTCTCTTCTTAATAAAGAAGATACAGTATTTGATCCTGTAGATACTGATTGTGTAGGTCTACCTATTTGACTGATACAAATGCTTGATGAAGGGGTTCAATAGATACTGATTTTGGTGGCCTTCCTCTTTTTTGCTGTATTATACACATTAAAGATAAATATAAAGTTAATAATACTTGATGAATAATAGCACATTTATTGCACAACTAAAATCTCTATCTTAATAATTTCAGGTTGGCTTGGAGGTTGATTCTTATTTTTGCATCCTTTTATACTGTGGCCAGTTTCATGGCAATGATGACATCTCATAATTACTCTAACCTTGGTCAATTTATTGGGATTTGATCTTCCAGGCATCTTTTTGATCAATGGAATTAGTATTGGTTGAAGATTTTTAGTCTTTGGCCAAATCTTAGGACCACTAATAAGTTCCATAGTAAACTAGTAAGTCTTCAAATAAGAGTCACACTTATAACATTGATTCATTAAGCATCGATATCCTCCCTTTGATAAGATATACAAACCACAACATGTTACATGGAATCCCCGTTAAATCTCATAGTCTACATTGACAAGTTCGTGTTTACAAGTCAACGATGTACTTATCCACAAAGATATTGACTTCAAAATTCAAATTCCCATTTATCCTGAGCATACAATGTCTTGCATCCCATTGTGCTACCTCTATTTTCTTCCTTACTCTAGGACAAATTTCATCTATGCACTTCATCATCATATCCCTCTTTTCATGTATCTGAGTCATTAAAGAAACTCAAATGTCTTCTAACATACTGATCAAGCTTTTGGTACGAACTTCACAAATAAATCTATTAAACATCTCTAAAATATTGTTATGTACTATTTCACACTTTGGTATTGTGTTCACAAAGGCCTTCACAAATGTCTATGGATTCTTACTTTTAAAATCCTTATAAGCCTTCACTGACAAACTCTTCAACTCCTCTACAGCTTCATCAAAATCAACTTGCATTGTGTAATTCACCACTGTCCAAAATAAAGTCCTATACGTGTGCTCTTTATGAACACTAGACTAGTTTGCATACATATGAGGGGTACATTTTTTATGTTCAGTTTCTAGAAACAAGTTGTTTAATGCTTCCACTAAACTCGATAAAATAAATAATTACATAAATTAATTAGGTGTTGATCACATAAACAAGTGAACATAAGATATATGGATATTTAAAGTTTACCTTATATTGATCGCTTACGAAAGTCCATTAATTTCTTCTTACGTGGAGATCTTCAGCAAGAATGCTCAAAAACCAATTCCATGATTAGTAGTTTTCTCCCTCAACTACAACCCAATATATAGGAAACATCTGATTGTTTCCATCACGAATAACAACAGATAATAATGTACCACCAAGGAAAGTCTTCAGAAAAGATCCATCTAACCCAATAATCTTCTTACATCGACTAAGAAAACCATACCTTAAAGCATTGAAACCCACATAAAATCTTTTGAACATCGGTCTCCCGACTTGTAAAATCACATTCAATAATAAAACTTTCCATCTTTGTCAACTCACGTTAACTCATGTACGTAAGACTATAACTTTGGATAATGAGCTTCCATTAATCCCCGAAGCACAGTAATTGCTTCCCGCTTAGCCCTATAACATTAAATTTTTGTGACCTTTAGTGTATATTTTGATTTAAGATCATTAATCATTTCACTAATTGGCCAATTAGGGTTTGACCTGAACTAGTGTATGAATTCATTCGCAATCCATTTCCGGCTAGCTTGCTTATTCCTTTGCACTTTACTGCAAGTATTAGTGTTTATGACTCACTTCACAAAAAATGTTTTATCATTTCCAATCCAGCTAGCAAACACCTGAAAAGGACAATGTGCATCACAAACTACTTCCATTCGTACACCAGATCTCGCCATTGAAACATTATACCCATTTGTAATTGCATATTTCCTTATAGCTGCCCTCAACTGCTTCTCGTCCTTGAACTTCATTCATTTTAAACTTAAAATCTATTATTTTAACTTTTGGATTAAAACTAATGTATTTCTTTTTTGGTATCGATGCTTCATCATCACTAGGAACTGGTGATTGAATTTCATCATCATTGTCATCATAATCACTATTTGCATAATGCGAACTTCCTTCTGCTCTTCCAGTATCACCAACTTCATTAAAATTGTTTTCACTTCCATTGACACCATCAACAACATTATCGAATTCAAACCCACTTTACGAAGTCTTCGCACACCTCCTCTCATTTTTTCTAGCATTAACATATTCATCATCAATTCCAAAGAACTCCTCATCAACTAAATCGTCATCATAATTATTATCCTGCATAACAGTGAAGTCCTCATCTTGCTCCAATTCAACATGGAACAACTCCTCATCTTGCTCCAATTCATTATCAAAATTTGACTCCTTACCATCTATCACAGGATTTTCATAACCTTATCATAATATATTTGTTGGATCCCGTTTCCGAGACCCAACTTCTACACTTAACACTTGAACCTCACTACTTAAACACTTCACATGATCTCTCAAAACCACTCTTGAAGCGTAATGAAAATCGAAAACTACGGCAAAAGAAACGAAACAACTGAGTCGAGTCGAATACAAATGAAAATTGGATACAAATGCGAAGTTAGAAGGATCGAGTACAAATATGAAATAAATCAAGATGGATTCCCATCAGATACCAAGTGAATTCAAATGCAAAAAGAAAATTGACTTGAAATCAAGGCATGCAAATGGTGGGTTCGAACAGAATTTCAAATTCCGACATCCGAAACGTGAACATAAAAAA
>JANTNU010000233.1:18996540-19007456 GCA_024752395.1 Erythroxylum havanense | reverse complement strand
AGAACACGAGAGAGATGTGAACACAAGAGAGATGTAAATGAGGTTGGCATAGAATTTAGGGCAAAATTGGCATTATAAGAAAAGTAAACAACTGATTCCCTTGAAACGGTGCATCGTAGGCTGAACCAACCAATAACCAAACACAACAAATAGATGGTTGATGAAATCAAACAGCTAATTTTTAGTCAATCAGCTAAAAATTAGTTGATAAGCTATTATTCAAAAGTGCCCTTACTCAGCGATCCTGGACAATACCGATGTTTGATTGGTAAGTTAATTTATTTAACTCAGCCTGATATTATCTTTGTTGTCAATTTGTTCAGCCAGTTCATGGAGAAGGTCAATTGATCAATATGACTGATTTTGACCATTAACCAATAATTTGATATTTAACTCTTAGTTTAGTGTAAACAATTGCAGAGCAATGAACAAGTATAAAAGTACAATCCAACCCATTAACTTAAATCATCCAGTTTTATATGTACTGGTCGAAAAATAAAGTGAATATTAAAAATACGTTGACGATATTCGGAAGTATTCAATTCGAAGATTTTCTTTGATAATTTATAGTTCTTATTCTCTTTCTTTCTCCTGCCCAAGAGAGAAAGCTGAAAAAAGAAACCTTTATCCTGAAAGCTAATTGCCACCTCGAAGAGGTTATAACATCGTAGTCCAATGGGCTTAAGGTTACTCTCGCACTTCTTTTCAGAGTTTACGCAGGTCCAGGATTAGTTTCCAGTTTATTTTCCTCCAGCAATTACATCATGGATTCGTGCGAGAACCACGTCTTCGTAACGGCTCATTTCAAAGGAACCAGAATAGTGCCAATCTAAGTCGTGCCAAGCTAGCCAGTTGATCAAATTGCTTTTTGACAGCTTGAATGGGACACTATTTCTTAAAAAAAAAAAAAAAAAGGCAAGAAGTGGAAGCCAATCAGTGCCAATCGCCATCATCTTAAGCAGAAACTCAAATAATACATCGTCCACAATTACATTCCTGAGATCAATTCCACTGATGTCTAGAAGTTGCATACCTATGTGCAGGCTTCTATACTTTGGCCAATCCATTCCACTGACTGAAGCAGGAATTCCAAGCAAATACACAGCACAGTGAGAACCTATATATACTCAGAATTACAGTGGACGTAAGGAGCTAAATTATCCCGTCCAACAGAAGTCTATTGGCTGGTCCTTGGCAGTCAAGCCACAAAGACGATGAAGACAATCAAGAAAAGTATTATAACTGCAAATATCTTGATTAAAAGCCATCTATTGGACGAAATTTGGTTAAGATGCCTTAACAGAGAACTGCGAGCATTTTCAACATTGGCCAATGACTCGTCCATGTTATCATCAATCCTGCTCAGGTCAATAAGGAAGAACATTATAAATGCAGAAGTCATATTACTATTTCTCAATGAAATAGAAAGTCAAACAATACTTCAGTTAATGGAACAGTTCATAGAAGGTGGATGTTCTTAAAACCTTTTTAACATCTAGGAAAACAAAATAACAAATAACCGGATATTCTATCAAATCAAGCAGACCTGATAGCCAGCTCTCCTTGTTGTGCAACCATAGTAGCCAAATGTGTAAAGATCCCACTAAGTTCTGATATTGTAGATTCCACGTTGCGAAGTGCAACTGCACGACTTTGAGAATAATTATCTTGCCTTGGAACTACCTGTTGTACCATGGACATTTGCATTTGTTGCGCAGGTGTGCTGTCCACAGCTGACCTCCGTCTGTTTCATAGCAATTCATTGAATTATATCATCAGAAAACTTCAACAATTTTTTACTACCAAGGAATATCTGAAGCCAAATTATTTTACAAAAGCAGTTTAATCATTAAGAATACAACACAGAAAGCAATTTGAATTGCTGATGCATGTCAAATTCTTCTTTATGTTAGCACGAGCAGAGAATGTGGTTAAAGACCTTGACAATGTTTGTGGCCAGCAAGTACAAAATGATTCTTAACTATCTCCTGTAAAAGATAAACCAAAATATTCCAGCACTTCTCCTCAGAAAGGAGATGGTTCTACACTCTTTAGCTTGGAACCCCAGAATTTTAAAATACATTAGTTACTGGGACTCTTTCAGTTTCTTCTAAAACAGAACTATCTCACAGTGAGAGATCAGAGTATATCCATTCATATTCAACCAACCTTAATTGGTTGCCAACTTGAACTCCATTTGACGGTAATCTGGATGGAAGGAGAAGCAAGAAATGAGTCAGGTACCAACTATAGGAAAACTTTCACTATGTAGAAACAATACAACTGAGACTTGAGTTGTACTTGTCCCTATCCTAAATAAAAAGGAGAAAGACCCAGAATAAGGGGGAAAAAAAAAGTATGAAACACTTCACTTACATAGATGATTGTGAATTGCTGGATGTATTAGAGGAATTTGACCAAGGTGGTGGCTCTGTTGTGGGTTTTGACTGGCGCAGGAAAGGATTCTCTCCGGCAGCAGCTTTAGAGAAAAGTTGCTTTCTATTTTCATGAACCTTAATGTTCTACGTGGAAAAAGAAAATATTAATACCAAAGAACAGCATCAGCTATAGAAAGAAGTAAAGAAAAGAAAGCAAAAGCGATAGCGCCACAGTTCACTGCTAACCTCAGTTCTCGAGGTTAACACGTCTTGAAGCTGCTTGGTAGCCCCCATAAGTTTGTTCTTCAAGTCATCACAAACGGCCGTAGAATGAACAAGTCTATCCTCAGAGTACTTTCCATCCGCAATTTCCATGTTTTGAAGGGTTTGCAGATCCGTAAGAGCCGTATTCAATGCCGTAATTTCATTCTTTATCAAAACAGTTAGCTCCTGAATTTCAATAGTTGGATCATCAAACATAGATGACTTTTTAGCCACTGCAAATTGACCAATAACTGATATCAAAAATCCAACTTAGGCCCATAATTTTGTCTATCATCTACAAAATTTATTTCTTTTATAAACAAAACAAGAACTTCGCTAGCAAAGGAGCAAGGATAAAAAGACAACATAAGGCAACGAAACGAAGTCCATCTCCAACTTTTCAGGAAACTAAATGCAAGTAACCCCAAAAGATAAATCTTGAACCGTAAACTTCTATACAAAGGAAGAAAAATTCTCAACTTTTTTCCACAAACAAATGTAGCCAGCTCCAAAGTCATTCCATGTGCATCTGGAAAAATGGGAACAAATGAAGAAGATGACTGAGGGGGGACCTTACATTGAGCAACTCTAGAAATCTTGTGGGAAGTTTCATGGACGCCCAAGGCGATCAAAGAAGCCTTCTTGTTGAACTCGGATCTTGAAGAGCGTGGCGATCCATACGGCTTAGAAGGAGAAGGATCTCCTTCTCGGAAATCATCATGATCAACGGGTAGGATTCCTCCGATCTTCTTAAGAGTTTGGGAGAGTGATCTGAACTCCGCCGTCCGATCTCGGTATATCGAGGCCATTCTGTGGTTACAAGTCGGAGTGGCCACTTTCTTTGTTAACTTGGTCGTCGGAGACAAGTACGTTTTGCCGTTTAGCAACTTCACTAATTGTACCCAATTTAATAAATTGGGCTTTTCTTTGGGCCAATCAAAGCCCCATAAACTGCAATGGAGATTTCAACGGATGAATCTACAGCCATTGAATCTAGCAAACATCTGCCGTCGGATATAGGGTAAGAACTAGAGCCTTGCCTTTGGCGGTGCTGTATAAATAAAAATGAAGCCCTTTCTCTGAGCAGGAGTTTCTTGTACGTACACCTTCTTCTCTTCCTTCCCCTCCTCTTTAGACGACAACCACAGCACTGAGGTTAAAGAGACGGCGTCCGCTGTCCGCCTTGACCGAGCCGATAGCTTAGTCTTGGCCCTCGATTTTGTTTGTTGGATTATCTTGTTTTAATATTTGTTAGAAATTTCTAGAAAAAAAAATGGTTGTGAAAAGGTCAAAGGTTGAAAAGAAGCTCGCATACGATGCGAAGCTTTGCAAGTTACTGGACGAGTACAGCCAGATCTTGATTGTGGCAGCTGATAACGTGGGTTCCAATCAACTGCAGAACATCAGGCAGGGTCTGAGAGGTGACTCAGTGGTGCTCATGGGTAAGAATACTATGATGAAGAGGACCATCAGAGTTCATACTGAGAAGACTGGAAACACGGCCTTCCTTAACCTCATCCCTCTTCTTGAGGTCTTTAATCTTGCTACTCTTTTATTTATATATTTCAATCTGATGGATTCTTTTATAAATTGTATTCGGATCTTTTGCTTTGTATAGTATGATGACTTTAGAATATTTGTGGATGAAACCATGGGAAGGGTTTTTGATGGTAAATAAATTTAATTTGCGAATTCTGTTAACCTGAAAATCTTTTGTTGTTTATGGTATTGATTGTACCAATGAAATTTGGGAACTTATTATTTGTTGTTTGATTTATCTTTTTATGCTGTATTCATTTTGGTCGTCATGTTTTTGTTAGGGCAACGTGGGATTGATTTTCACAAAGGGTGACCTCAAAGAAGTGAGCGAGGAGGTTGCCAAGTACAAGGTGCAGTGACTCATTCGCTTTCTTTTTCTCGCCTGCATCTTTGATGATGTTTGTTATTCGATGTGCCTCTTTATTAGATTCATGGTGGACATTACTTGTGTGAATCAAGTCTCCGATATTATTGTCATTTGGCTTTGAAAAGGCCATGACTTTGATTTGGTAATTAAGGGCATCGGATATTTTAAAGAAAATACGCATCTAATTTAGGAGTTTGTCTTCTTTGTGGTAAAAATATTGTTATGAAGCTGTTCTTTTTTTCCGTTCGCTTTGTTGTAATGTTTTTACAAATTTGATAGTTACTATATCAGCACACCTGTTTAGTTTACTATCATGCAATGGTACAGGTTGGAGCACCAGCTCGTGTTGGTTTAGTTGCCCCAATTGATGTTGTTGTCCCTCCTGGCAACACTGGATTGGATCCTTCTCAAACATCATTCTTTCAGGTGAGTTGCATCTCAATTTTTTCTTATATCTTCCCTTTATTTATTTAATCTGCTTGTCATGTCAGGAGACTAAACTGTGTCTTTGCTGACAAATATCAGGTGCTCAACATTCCCACCAAAATTAACAAGGGTACTGTTGAAATTATCACCCCTGTGGAGTTGATCAAGAAGGGGGACAAGGTTGGTTCGTCTGAGGCTGCCCTCCTGGCAAAATTGGGTGTAAGGCCATTCTCATATGGTCTGGTTGTCCTCTCTGTTTATGACAATGGATCTGTATTCAGCCCAGATGTGCTATACCTTACTGAGGATGACCTTATTGAGAAATTTGCTGTTGGTGTTTCAATGGTCTCCTCATTGTCGTTGGCCGTTGCATATCCAACTCTGGCTGCAGCACCACATATGTTTATCAATGCTTACAAAAACGTCCTGGCTGTTGCTGTTGCCACCGATTATTCTTTTCCTCAGGCAGAAAAAGTGAAGGAGTTCCTGAAGGTTGGCAACCTGAGAGTTTATTCAAGAACCTTTATAGTGTAGTTTGAATTCTGTAAACGTTATTGTGTTGTAATTGTGGATATATATTTTGTAATGTGATTGCAGGATCCCAGCAAATTTGCCGTAGCTGCAGCTGCTTCTGCAGCCGATTCTGGCTCTGCCCCAGCTATTGCTGCTGCCAAAGAAGAGGAAAAGGAAGAACCGGCTGAGGAGTCTGATGATGATATGGGCTTCAGTCTGTTTGACTAATAGTAGTATAAATTTGTATCGTCTGAGAACAGCCTGTAGTATGGATTTGTATCGCCTGAGAACAGCCTTTAGTTTCTACTTCTGTAGATATGTTGTGTCTTGATTTCTTAATGGTTGGATAATGAGCTTGAAATAAGGTGGAGATTACCTTTACTGAATTCATCTTTAACTACTTTGATTTGTGTTTTTCTGTCCAAAAGTAATTTGCAGCAAATGTAAACTCATTTTTTCTGAGTTTGCTCTCTCGCTGTCTCCTCTTTCGACCTACATCGTTGCTGTCTGTCTTCACCGCTGCTATTGCATCTCCACCTTCAACGACCTGTCCAACTGCACGCTGCAAGCCTCCTAAGTCCTAAGCCCTTCACCTTTGGTCGGATCACTGTTGCTCTCTCCATCCGCATGCCATTGGCCATTCACTGCAAGCTCAAGCTATCTTCTCCATCACTATCGCCAGTCGCTGCGCCTGCAACTTCCATGAATTCATTCTAGCAAAGCTTTATAAAGTTTCAACAAAGTGTTTTAAACTTTATATAAGCACGAGGAAATAACAGTAGGTGTTTATGATGTTTATCATAGCTCTCTCTCTCTCTCTCGTTATATATATATATATATATATATATCATCATGACGGTTCCTAAAAAAGGATTTTCCTTCTTAATAAAGCAGAATTTAAAACTTTTTTATGGGATTTTTTTGTGATATCGTTACTTGCTAGTCATTGGGAGTTTAAAATTGTGAAGTTTCTAGCCGCTTATAACTTGCGCACACATGGAAAAGCACTTACCTTTTGTTGGTTAATTGTGAAATGTATTGGATGCTGGATATAAAGCTTCCGCCTGAAAACCATGCGGATTCCAAGAGATCCTATGAAAATTATCGATCTGGACTACGATTATTATCTAGTAAAATTCATTAATGAGAGTGATTTTTTTTAATGCACTGACGAATGGTCCGTGGGTCATCTTTGGCCAAGCTCTCTCTGTCTAACGTTGGATGCCCGACTTCCGTCCATCGCAAGGCCAAATAACTCGAGCTGTAGTCTGGATATGCTTCTCTGATCTCTCCATGACTCGTTATCATCCGATGATACTTACTGTGTTGGGAAACCTAGGCATACGGTCAAGATCGATGAAACCACTATGCAGGCACAGCGTGGAAAATTTGTGAGTGTTGCAGTCGACATCAATCTAAGCTTGTCATTACGGATCAATGTAGAGCTCGACGGGGAAACGTTAATGGTGGCATATGAAGGACTTCCACACATTTGCTTCACCTACGGCATGGTTGGACATGAATCCAACGTTTGCCTTAAGCAAGCTCCAAAACAAACAGTCCCTTCTAATCCGAGCTCCGATACGGGTATTGAAGTGACAAGGAGGAGTACGATTGTTGCAGCTGAAGGGAACCAATCGAAGGAGTGTCCCAACGACTACGAACCCTGGATGCAGGTGTACTAGCAATATCCACGGGCTCCAAGGCCACGTCAGGATCACAGCAGAAACAATACGTCCAGGGTGGCTACCCAACTAGGAGGATCGAGGTTTTAACCAGAACTAAATATTCTGGGAGACGTGCCTGTCATACTGTCATATTGGTTTGATTGGAACCCCGGATTAGAGGACCTCGAGATAACAAAGTAATCCAAAAATTGGGATTTGAATACTTGGTTAGAATCGAAGCCGAAGGTTTTTCTGGAGGAATATGGTTGCTATGAATAAATGACTTTGATATATCAGTAGTTATAACCCATCGTCAATTTATTCATACCACCATGAAATATGGTAGTTGCATTTTTTATTTTACTTCAATTTATCCTAATCCGCAATTTTCTACTAAAAAAGTACTCTGGTTGATTTTAAACTGGGTAGGGCAATCTATTTCTAGACCCTGACTTGTTGGCGGGGATTTTAATGCTAAACTGGATACTTCAGACAAAAGGGGTGGAGCAACGACAACAAGGATAGTGAATAAACTGTTTAAGGAATGGGTGCATGGGAGTGGTCTTCATGATTTGAGTTTTGTGGGATCAAAGTTCACTTGACGGAGAGGAACGATACAAACTCAATTGGACAGAGTATTTGGTTCGTCGTCTTGGCTCAAGGAATTTCCACATATAGTAAATCATCACTTACCATTTCTTGGTTCAGACTACCGACCTATGTTGATCCAAATAACAAACCCCTACTCGAGGGTTATAGGAGCTCCAGCGTTTCGTTTTCAAAATGCTTGGCTAACATATGCGGGTTTTGACAAAGTGGTAGCGAAGCATTGGTTACCAGTGGAGGAGACGCTAAGCAAATCATTAGCTAAGTTCTCTAATCACCTAATGCGATGGAATAAATATGTTTTTGGTAATATTTTCCATTGAAAAAAAGACTCCTCGCCAAGTTGGAAGGTATACAGAGGGCACTAAAGGACGATAATTTGGATTCACTATTAGATTTGTAGGAGAAGTTGAACAAAGAACTGTTATAAGTGTTGTGTGAGGAGGAAATTTTTTGGCACTAACGTGCCAAATGTGAATGGTTATCAAAGGGTGATCGGAATACCAAATATTATCATACTATCACTCTATCTAAAAGGAAGAAAATGAAAATCGATCGACTAATTGATGGCACTGGGTCAGTGATATCTAATCTAGAACAACTAAGACTCTTAACAAGGACCTTTTTTGTCCAATTGTATACAAACGATGCAGTCGACATCGATCTAAGCATGTCTTTACGGACCAACGTAGAGCTCGACAGGTAGACGTTAATGGTTGTATACGAAGGACTCCCACACATTTGTTTCACCTGTGGCATGGTTGGACATGAATCCAACGCTTGCCCGAAGCAAGCTCCAGAACAAACAGTCCCTTCTAATCCGAGCTCCGATATGGGCAATTAAGTGACAAAGAGGAGTATGATTGTTGCAGCTGAAGGGCACCAATTGGAGGAGCATCCCAACGACTACGGATCCTGGATGCAGTTGCAATGGCAATATCCACTGGCTCCAAGGCAACGTCAGGATCAGAGCAGAAACAGTACGTCCAGGGCAGCCACCCAATTGGGAGGATCGAGGTTTTCACCTTTAACAGAACTAAATATTTTGGGAGACGTGCATGAAGGCGGGAAGGAGACATATAACAGTCGAGAGCCCTTTGGGTTAGGATAACGTTTGAACTTGAACGACATCGTTGGCAAAGGGAAGCAACAACTGCATAGTATAGCGTCAACGTCTGCTGGAATTAAGCGAAACGCGAGGATTGGGTCTAAAGGAAAGTCGATGCTCTCTCCACAACAGACACGGAGAGTTAGTGTGAAGGTAGGTGGTCCTCAAAAGACGGGATCGGAGGCCCAAATAGAAGTTCAACTACAACCCAATGCCAAGGACAAACATCTCGCGGTTGTCATTACCTCCCATACAGAAATGATCTGCGACAGCCAAGGGTTGTGGAAAATGTCCCCGAGGTAGCAAAGAATTGCCATCTAATGGAAGGAGTCGAACAAACACAGGTGGACTGTAGGGGACGATCAGATGTAGACAAACTCCCTTCCACTGACCCTCCAGACATACAAGTTGAAGAAGCCTCACTCGACACCAACGTGGAGTAGGGGATGGAAATCCTAGGTAGGGAAAACACGACATTAGCTACAGGAAGTTTTACCTTACCCTGTCATACTGGTTTTATTGGAACCCTAGATTAGTGGACCTCAAGCTAATGAAGTAGTCCAAAAATTGGGACTTGAATACTAGGTTAGAATCGAAGTCGAAGGTTTTTTTGGAGGAATATGGTTACTATGGACAAATGAGTTTGATATATTAGTATTCATAGTCATCGTCAATTTATTCATACCACCGTGAAATATGGTAGTTACACTTTCAATTTTACTCCAATTTACACAATTTTCTAATCAAAAAGTACTCTTCTCGGTTTTAAATTAGGTAGGGTGATATATTTCTAGACCTTGTCTTGTTGGTAGAGATTTTAATGCTAAACTGAAGATTTCAAACAAAAGGGGTGGAGCAATGACAGCAAGGATAGTGAATAAACTATTTAAGGAATGGGGGTGCATAGGTGTGGTCTTCATGATTTGGGTTTTGTGGGATTAAAGTTCACTTGGCGGAGAGGAATGGTACAAGCTTGATTGGACATAGTATTTGGTTCGTCATCTTGGCTCAAGGAATTTCCACATACAGTAAATCATCACTTACAATTTCTTGGTTCAGACCACCGACCTATGTTGATCCAATTGACAAACCCTTACCCGAGGGTCGCAGGGGCTTGACCGCGTGTCGTGACGCTAGTCAAATAAAATAACTAGACTACTACTATAGCAATGGCAAGTCTAGGTCGATCCCACAAAGTGTGTGTGTAAAGTTTATGTAATTAAATTAACCAATTTTTAGAAAAAGGGAGGTTTTGGATTTTGAAAGAAGAAAATAAAATAAAACTAACTAATAAAAACAAATTAAAGAAAGAATGCAAAAAAATGATAAAGGAGGGGAATTCGATAGGGATCCGGTTCTTTAGTTCAATCTCGGCCTATACCCTAATTAAGTATATTTTATTGATTTGTTTTTCTCAAACCTTTCCTTGCAACTATTAATCATGGGTTAATAATTAACTCGAGTTCTCCCTTAGGTTTTGTTTAATCAAGATACGATCGCTAATTAAACCTAACTAAACAATCTAGGATATAATTTCTATATTTAATTAGGCAATAGCATTACGAATTAGGAAAATCGATTAATCAAGACAACAACCACATACGATGCGCCATTTAACCTAGGTCATGTCATCCCTAATAATTACGAATCATTAGTCACTTCACATAATTTTAACATAACAATTACGGATTATATAAAATTCAAGCAATGGGTTTGAAATTAATGATTCAATGAACGCATTAAAATCATCAATTCATAATACCCAACGGGTTCATACACAAATAACTAAATAATAACGAAAATTTGATTATTCATACACAAAACTCAAATCAATTAACATAGGATAACACAATCAATGTTGGATCGCGTATGGTCCGAATATTCACAATACACTGCGGAAAAAGACCATACAACAACATGAGTATAATCGAGAATACCAAAGATGTATGAAAATACCTTATTTTCGTGGATAGGTTGCTTCTTTTCGGATTCCAAGACACTGCAAAATGCGAATGCCCTCTACCGGTATCCACACGAGCATGCACGAT
>JANTNU010000233.1:18985048-18993369 GCA_024752395.1 Erythroxylum havanense | reverse complement strand
CGATTTCTCTTAATCCATACAATTCTAAGGTTTAATCCAACTATAAACAAGATAGAAGGGACTCAAACTTACCGATTGAAGCTTTAGAATCGTTGAAACCGATCGAAATAGCAATCTCTTCTTCTTCTCTTCTTCCTCCTCCTCGACGGCGTCTCCTTCTCTTCTTCTTCCTTTCTTTCTTTTCTTCTTTTAACCTAGGTGAGACAATGACCAACTTACCCCCCTTAAATAAGCTCAAATCCATTCCAACATAAGTAACTGCCCAAAATACCCTCATAAACTTTTACCCATTTTAATCCTTTAATTTCTTATCTAAACCATATTTAATCACATCTTAGACTCAATTATCCAAAATTATGCCCAATTTAATCAAACCTAGACAAAATACCACAATTATCACAATTCATGCTTAATGACATCATAAAACAATTCGGGGCCTAACATATATAAAGATAAATATGAAACCCACCTTTTAGACTTGTTAAATCCTTGCTAATGGAGCTCCTCCACTTGCTTTTCTCTCTCTTCTTGTCCTTCTTCAAGAGAACATAAAAACCCAATTCAATATAACTTCCATTGAATTTCTATGTAACTCCTTTCATGAAATTAACTCTAACATCACAAAACCCACTTGGTTCTTAACCCTTCTAACCAAAAACCCAAACAAAATCTTAACCTTAAACAAAGACTTACCTTAAATTTCCACCAACCAAGTGATTACTTGGTTCAAAATGAAGCTTGAACTCTCCTCTTCACTTTTCCTCTTGAACTTTCTTTCAAAAACCCACTAAATCTCTTAGAAATCAAAGCCCTAAGCCAAGCTCTTCTTTTCTCCTTCTTTTCTCCCTTTCACGACACCACTCTCTTCTCTCCCTCTAAATTTTCGTTTTCTCTCTTCTTCTTTCCTACAACTCATTTAATTCTTCCCCTTTTATACTTCTATTTAAGTCACTTAAGCCCATAAGGCCTAAAGTCCACTCATTTCCCTTCTTTCCTTCTTCCTTCCTTCTTCTTTATATTCTCTTAAATCCTACTCAAGCCCACTTATCTTCATTTAAGCCCATTTCATATTCTCTTCTACTTTCCTATCTCATTAAAGCCCAACTAACTCATTTAATTTCATTAACTCATTTAATGTCATCATATCTTAATTAATCTCAATTCCATTTATTCTAACTTAACTTACTTACTTAATTAATCTAATCATGCTTAACTAAAAAAAATTTTGGGGCTAACAAGAAGTGTCTCATTGTTTCCTTCTTTCTTCTAAGAAAATAATCCTCCAAAGTGTTTCTTCTCCTTTCCTACCAAAGGATTTTGTTAACCAAGTTGTCTTAGGAGAACAAGAGGTAAATCAAATTGGTTGAGGATACAACAATAAGGAGAGGATAGATTGACAAAACAAAGGCTTTAGATACAAGAAGAAAGAGATGATAGCGCAGCAAGAATTAAAGCTGTAGCAAAGGAGTCAGTAATACTCTTCATCTTGTTTATGTCTATTATTATCCTTATATCATATCATGTATAGAATGACAAGATGATTTGGATATATTTCTTCCGCTGCAAATAAGATTACTAAAATGTTTTGAAATTTATCGATTCTCCAAATATGACATGCTTTCTTTTTTTGATCCAACAAATAGAGCATCAGTGATTTGGTGGGAGATATTTGCAACACGACAATTTGTGTGCCAAGGAGTTAAATAGAGTCAGGGAAATGGAAGATCCATTCGCTTCTAGCTGGATAATTGGGTGGATGGTTAGGGCCCTTTATTTTTAATGGTGACCACTCACATTCCTAGTAGTGTTCTCAACTCTATCATATCTGATTTTACAAATGAGTTTGGTCACTGGCATTGGAATTTATTCCAACAATACCTCCCTTCCACAATTTGTATGATTATTGCATCAATCCGTCCTCACCTCAATAATAGGGAGGAAGACAAGTTGGTGTGGGGACAAAAAAATCACCGAGGGTTCATAGTGGCATCAGCTTATGATTTAATCGAGAATAGCACCACGAACGATTTGAGCAGGCTATAGGAGTTAATCTGTAAGTGGGTAGGACCACAACAAATCAGGTCTTTCCTTTGGCTTCTAACTAAGAGGAAATTACTGACCAATCAATAGCGAGTGGCGCGAGATATATCAACGAATAGTAATTATCATTACTATAGATAGGAGGAGTCTCCCATACATGTAATACGAGGTTGTCATAGGGTGAAATCCTTCTAGGGCAAATTTCCTCCTGAAATGGTAAATATGGGTTTTTTTCAACAAAACGAAGGGACATAGGTTCTTTACAACCTTAGGCACCAATTCAGTGGTAGCAGGCAGCCTGGACTACAATTTTTGGAGTCACGTGTTATTTTTATGACAATGGAGAAACATAAGTATTTTTTAGTTCGACTTTGTTTGGTCGACAGACGGCAACAAAATAGTGATGAATTATGTTGATTGGATCATACGGGCCCAAGCTGTAGAAAATTGTGTGTTTCAGACATAGGGTTTGCCGTTGGGTAATTTAGTGGGCTGGACCAAACCCATGGATGGTTGGGTCAAAGTAAATACTGATGGGAAGGTGAAACAAGGGTCTGGCCTTGCTATAGCTGAAGGCTGATCCGAGACTGCTAAGGTCGATGGTATGGTGGATTCCTCCAGAATATTGGAGCGGGCTCACCTTTGGTTACAAAATTTTGGGGAGTTCACTCGGGTCTAACATTGGCATGGGCACTTGGCTATCGACGTATAGTCGTCGAAGAGGATTCTCTGGAGGTTATCAACATTCTTTCTTCTTCAAATATAGTTATGGCTAATAATAATCCTTTGGTGGCAGGTATTCGAGGGTTAATTCGCTGAGCATAGGAGGTGCAAATTCAGCATACCTATCGGGAAGGGAACCAATGTGTTGATAGAATGGCTACTCAAACCATTTTAGCTAGTCCAGGACTGCATCTACTCCAGGAGCCCCCAATGATCATTATGGATTACTTACACCAAGATATGAAAGGAACACTCTATCGCAGAACTTTGCGTTTGTGGGATGTGCTGGATAGAGTGGAGTTTGTTTTGTTTGTCTTTTATCCCTTGTAACCAAAAAAAAAAGGTTATAAACAATTCCATAAACTGAAGATTCTCATCAAAAAATAGTTGTTTCGGTCAGTGCTTTGAAATCATTCAACAACTTCAAACTTTATGGGGTCTCTAAAAGCAAGATCATTTTATTATCAGTTTCCAATTTTTAGTTTCCACACACATATGACTATATTAGGCATTTTGTGAGTACTTATGCTCATATCCTTAAGCTTAAGGGGACATTTGAACAAGTGGAAGATCAAGGAAAGTTGATTCCTGTGGCTACGATATACTGATTTGCTACTTCATTAGTTATCAATTAAAGATACTTAATCTATGATATAAATGTTATACGACTCGATAACTTTGTCACATCAAAACAATTTGTTTTCTAGAAAAAAAAATGCAGTTTCCAATTACGATAGATTCATATCAATTCATACGAACTCTTGAACTCCCTCAAGTCCAAGAACATACGAAAGAAGTATTTTTTTGGTAGAAAGGTTGGATCCCTTGTTCCAAATGAATCTTATATCTATTACAACCCTTTGATTTTGATGGATGAACTTATGATATTGTCATGGTGTTTCAAAAGGTTTCAAAAAGTAGAATTTGATTTAGTTAACTTCTTCTACTTATCATTTACCTAGTCCATTATTTGCTATCTGTAGGGAGATACTGATATTCTGTATATATTTGTAATATTTGGTGTATTCTGTATAAAAGGCTAAGAGATATTATAAGTTTTAAGTTAGGAAACATTTTGGAATCTCTAGTCTGTACATACCTTCTATTATTTGTATAAAAGTCTTACTAATTTATCAACAAAAAAAAGAGTTAGGAAGTAGTTTCCTAGTTTAGCTAAACTCAAACTCTTCTTTGTACCGTAACTATTACGTGAATAAGATAAAGGGTTTTCACATCAAGAATTTCTAGCCTTGATAGAGACAAAACCTTTTTAAAAAATCATAAAGAGATTAAGTGATTCCTACTCTGCGCAACAATGATGAAAGACGACAACGACAACAGTAAGCTAACGAAGGAGAAGAAGGGAAAAATCAATTATCCTTCTTCCCCATATTTTCTGCATAATTAAGATATACCCATATTGAATATCTGTGGAATTTTGCTTAAAGGCGAAACTAATTACCATGAATGGATTACGACCTTCAAGAAATCTTTTCGTGCCAAACGAAAGTTGGAGTTTCTTGACAATACCTTGAACAAACTGACCCAAAATGTGATGATCTTGAACACTGGTATAACATAAACTCTATGCTCGGTGGTTGGATAATGAATTCCATAGAGTCGGGTCTTCACTCAAACTTGGCTTATTTTGATTCAGCCAAGGATTTGTGGGATGATATAAAAGAATGACATGACACACCCGATGCAGTGAGAGTACACTAGTTGAAAGAAGCTATAGGAAATTGGAAAAAAAGGGGCAAACCGTGTCGGGGTCTTTTGGATGACTCAAAGCTCTCTGGATCGAATTTGTAGGCTATCGTAATGTGCCCATGTGTAAATGTGGCGAATGCACTTGTGATCTGGCCAAGCTATTCATGACAACTATTGAAATAAAAAAACCCATGAATTTATGATGGGTTTAGATGATGATCTATATGTTAGCCTTCGCACAAACATCCTCATCATAGACCCGCTTTCCTCTCTTAACAAAGCTTATCAGGTAGTGGTTAAGGAGGAGTGACACAAAAATATCAATCAAGTGAAAGATGAACAAGTGATGTTATATCGTTCGCTATCTCGAGCACACGTGCTTAGAATCAAATAAAGCAAGGAGATTCTAGACAATTTTGCAATCACTGTAATAAGGAGGGGAACGAATTGTCCAATTGTTTTGCACCTATAGGAAAATATTCGGATTGGTGGTTTACTAATGGTAAGGGACAAGGATGGAGAGTAAGTCGAGGGGGACAACGTGTTGGTACGGTAGGTCGAGGATATGGGGTGCCAGACACTATTGTGAATGCAGCATAATTAGTTGAAACCGTCAGTACCTTACGCTCTAATGTTGTTCTAACCGAGGCAAAACAGCCTCCATTTTTGACCACAAAGTAGTAGAGTTTGGTTCTCACTACACTTGGTTCTAGTAAGCAAACAACTCCCACTGAAAAATTGACTAGTAAGGAAACTTGTAAGAATCGGCTGCTTAATAGTGGAGCCTCATATCACATGACCGTAAAATAATCTTATTTGACAGATTTGATTGAATTTCCTAAGTACCCTATTGGTTTGCCAAAGGATGAACTTGCATTTGCCACTATGAAGGCACTGCCCATATTGAAGGATTAATTTTAGAACACGTGCTTTATGAACCACAATTGGAGTGCAATCTCATATCTATTGCTCGATTGATAGATGCCTTGAGAGATCATGTCATATTCACTAATCATCTTTGTGTGACATAAGACCAAGCTTCGAGAATGTTGATTGGAGTGGGTGAGTGATGTGGTGGGGTCTATTACTTCAGTGGTGCAATAAAGGCTCAAAAGTTTCACGTGAAGACAGTGGACACTGCCAACTTATGGAATCAACGTATGGGGCATCCTTCTCATAAAATAGTTCATTTACTACCTAATGTTTTAGCAGTAGTTTTCTTGATAGTTAGAATAAGCCTTATAATGCATGTTTTTGAGCTACATAGACACAAGATGCTTTTGGTATTAGTAATAGTTATGCTTTGGAACCTTTTAAATTTGTACATTATGATCTTTGGGGTGCTTATCATGTTTCTAGAGCTCATTATTTTTTGATAATAGTTGATGATTTTTCATGTGCTATATGGATTTATTTGATGGCTGAAAAGAGTGAAGTGACCACTATTTTCAAATAATTTTATGTCATAGCCCAAACCAAGTTTAACAAAATTGTGCTTAGTGACAATGAGATTGAATTTAAACCCTTGAAATCATACTTTAAGGAGAATAGGATTTTATTTCAAAATTCCTACACTGACACCCCTCAATAAAATGGTCTAGTTGAATGAAAACACTGTCACATTCTTGAAATTGCATGTGCTTTATGCTTTCATGCTAATCTACCTATTGAGTTTTGAGGGGAGTGTGCTTTTGCGGGAGGATATTTGATTAATAGAACTTGAACTATGTTTAATAACAGAAAAAGTCTCTATGAGATGTTGTTTGGTAAACCCCCATCTTATAATCATATACGGGTTTTCCGGTGTCTATGCTATACACATTACAAGTCTAGGGATAAAAACAAATTTGAAGCATGAAGTAAAAAATGTGTGTTCTTAGGGTACCCTCATGACAAAAAGGGTTGGAAAGTTTACGATTTTAAAACTGGGCAACATTTTGTCTCTCGTGATGTCAAATTTGTTAAAAATAACTTTCATTTTTCTGTCAATGATGCTTAACTCATAACCCCCTCTTCTTTTATTGATGATATATCTTTGATTGCTTTTCTTCTTACTTTTGATGATGACTGGAATTTTGCTCTGTCTTACCTTTATATTTAACTGCTCATGGCATCATCTACACTTGAGCAGCCAGCCTACACTGCAGACTATAGGAATGACACCCATGGGTCTGATTTGGCTTTAAATCCTAACTCCTTGAGGGGGAGTGATATTCTAGCTCCTATTGAAACTAGACAACCTTCCATAAATGATATAAGCACTAGTGTGAATGATACTTTTAGGTTGAGAATGGGTGAAATATTAGGCCATGGTAATCGCACCAAAAAAGCCTCAGTTTGCTTGCATGATTATGTTTGCACTAACACGGTTCAACAATTAGACCCCTACTCTCTTCTCCTCCTTCAACATCCTCAAGTACTCCTTATCCCATTGCTTATTATGTTAATTATGATAAATTTTCTCTACAACATCTCACTTTTTTGGCAACTATTTTTGCAAGGATGGAGCCCAATAGTTATTGTGATGATATGCATGACCCCTAATAACGTGAGGCCATGTGTCAGGAGATTAACACTCTTGAACATAACGATACCTAGATGATTGAGGATTTGCCTCCTAACAAAATCGCTATTGGGTGTAAGTGGGTTTATCTTGTCAAATATAATTATGATGGCTCTATTGAACATCATATAGCTCGTTTGGTTGTTTTGGGCAATCACCAAGTTGAAGGCATAGATTATGATGAGACTTTTGCTTTCTATTGCCAAGATGGTTACTATTCGCACACTTCTTATTGTTGTCGTTGTTAAAAACTAATAACTACATCATATGAATGTTCACAATGCCTTTTTATATAGTGATCTTGATGAAGAAGTGTATATAAGGTTACCGCCTAGGTTTTCTAATTCTTCTTCTAAAAAAGTTTATAGTCTTCAGAAATATTTATATGATCTCTCTCAAGTTCCTCGTAATTTGTTTGCAAAGTTGGCTACTTCTCTTCATGACTATGGTTTCTCTCAAACCTATACTGACTACACTCTTTTTACCATGCATCGAGGACGTGATAGCTTGTAAGTCTTGGTATATGTTGATGATTTAGTCATTGCAGATAATAATCCTGATGTTGTTCATGATCTTAAAGTCTACCTCAATTGTTGTCTCAATAGGAAGGATCTTGGTAAATTGAAATATTTCTTTAACATCAAAGTTGTTTGGAATTTTGATGGCATTTCTTTATTGTCAACGTAAATATAGTCTTCATATTGTTAATGAAGTAGGACTTCTTAGTGCCAAACTTACTAGTTTTCCTATTAAGCAAAATCATCGTTTGGCTCTTTCCTCTAGTCTACTAATGACTGACCTGGCACCATATCATCAACTCTTTGTTCGATTAATCTATTTGAATATCATATGGCTTGAGCTTAGCTACTATGTATATCTTGGCTCAATTCATGTAAGGTCAACGCGTTGATCACCAGGAAGCAACTCTACGTGTTCTATGTTATCTTAAGAGCAATCCTAGACAAGGTATTCACCTACAAGCAGACAGTGACTTGCAGTTGTATGGTTATTGTAACTTTTATTGGGCTAATTGTCCATTGAGTCGACGGTCCTTTACTGGCTACTTGTCCTACTTGGTCATTCACCCATTTCCTAGAAGACTAAGAAATAGTAAGTTCTCTCTCATTTCTCAGTTGATGCTAAGTATCGTTCCATAGCTGCCATTACATGTGAACTCACCTAGCTTAAAACACTGCTTTTATCTCTTGGGATTGCCTATTCACGCCCATGCATTTGTTATGTGACAACAAAGCATCTCTTTATATTGCCTTTAATCTAGTATTTT
>JANTNU010000233.1:18959775-18982448 GCA_024752395.1 Erythroxylum havanense | reverse complement strand
TTATTATTATTATTATTATTATTATTATTATTATTATTATTATTATTATTATTATTATTATTATTACTACTACTATTCTTCTTCTTCTTCTTCTTCTTCTTCTTCTTCTTCTTCTTCTTTTTATATTATTATTATTCTTCTTCTTCTTCTCCTTCTTCTTCTTCTTCTTCTTCTTCTTCTTCTTCTTAGTATTATTATGATTATTGTTGTTGTTGTTGTTGTTGTTGTTACATAGTTAATGCAACAGTATATGTTGGCTAGTAGGTTTTGCTATCTATGGTCCAACTCATATTAGCATTGATTATATAGTCTCAATTATAATATAAAATAATATTGGAACGATATTGAAAATAAACTTAACCTAGGGATTTAAATGATTAAAAAGTTAGTTGAGCAAGAAAAAAGTTTAATCCCTATTTTAAATAAGTATACAAAATATTTAAACTTCAACATAATCTTCAATGTGCAGCAAGAAACCTTCTCACTTACCCAAGTCTTTGAGAAGGCAAAAGATTGAAAAATACAAGTATTTGTGGAGGATGATAAGGAATTTTGCTTAAAACAGTGTCCCTTTCATCATCTGTTAGTCCCTCTATCTCACCCAATGCACCATCTAACTCGTCAACTCTTTATTGAATAATCATTTCAGTCCTAATAATCTTACACAATTCTTTTCCCACCTTTTTTATGTTATCACTCGACAACTTGGAAGTAACAATAATTGAACCTGCATGGCTTGGTTCTCCCATATCATTTTTTTTTCTCTTCTTTGCTGAAATGTTTTTAGCTTTTCTTTCAACAGTTGATGTTTAAGGTTGGGTGAGGATTCATCCATATCATGCGAACCATGCTCAACTTCATATTCATCTTCACCACCTTCATTTATCCCACTTAAACCTTCTTGCCTTTCCATTTCTTCAAGAATATCCATGGTAATTTGTGTGTCATTTCTAGTTGCAAAATCTTCTCTATAAATCCTAGTCAACTCATTATAGAAAAGAAAACTCTCCCTTAAAAATTTAGCAGGATCATTGTGACTCTAATAAGATGAAAAAAAACATTAATAATTCATATAAATGACAAGAAAGTAGTTAAAGAAAACACTTAAAACAAGTTGAAAGTTCAATACTTACACTTAAATAAGACTCCCATATATGATCTTCAGTAGTGACGATCTTCCTTTTGTTATGTCATCCAAATCCACTAGCATCTTTCCTTACCATATCATAGACAATACTCTACTCTTTCTTTAAAGTCTTCATCCTAGACTCTATATGAGGTATAGCTTTTAAATTTGAATTAGGGAGTTTTGTTACTACCAATCTTTCTAATCAAATCAAGTTTAAAAAATATATAATAACAATATAATTTGTTAAGCATATCATTTAGCTTAGGAATGTGATATCAATAATTTATCGTTATATTGTTGATAGCTCTGCAATTGACACATATATTTCAAATGTCATTTTTTAGCAACCATAAGAAATAAAATCGTATAAGTACTCATGCTCTCCTTTATGTATCCCTTGGCCATAAACTCTTTCATTTATTCATTTAACTCATATATTTCCTCTATATCACTTTTGTAAGGGGATTTATTAATAATGAAATCCTTTAGTAAAAATCAATTTGATGTTTGATACTTTTAATGAATATTAATGTCATTAGGCAACACATCCTTATACTCCTATAACAAGAAAACAACAAAATTAGGAAGAGATATATTAAACTCTTTGATATTGAGATAAGCCTCCTTGTATAAAAGTACAATCATAGGTTAGTTATTGAAAAAGCTTTCCTAATATAGTTAATTTTTTACATAATTTCTCACTTGTTTCTTTATTTTTCTTATTGCTAACTTTTAGTTTTTTAAACTGTCACTCTCCTTTTCTTTTCCTCTCATTTCCAACTCTCTCTCTCTCTTAAGCTTTCAACCTCACTCTGTTTCTTTTCTACCCCACTCATTTTTTCCTTAATTCCATCTTTTAACTTCAATTGGTCTTTGTAAAATTTCTTATGAGTTAAATATATAAGATTTATATGTTTAACGTTCTTTATATATGTACAATTATCCTTAAAGTTAACTTATGTCATCCTCCAATGATATTTCCATAATCTTTTGAGCAATATTTGACCAACTTCTATATATACTACATCACATAAGACTTCATCCTTTTGCCTCCTAATAGAGAATGACAAGAACATTTGTTCATGTAACTTGATCTCCCCATACTTATTAAGCCATTAAAATTTGAATGGCTTCAATTGCTTTATAATGGACAATCCTAACTTTTTTCATAAGAGTAGTATTAACTACCTTAGTAACAACTATCTTTATCAATAATCATACTATATATTTTGTTGAGTGCATGCCATCTAGTATGGAAGAGGTTCTTCCATTATTGTTCTAGCTCATCCACCTTGAATTGACGACTTAATTCTCTTTTAATAACAAGCAAATTGCCCTTAATAGTGTATTCAATACTATAATCACTAAAATCCTCTAGTGGTTGTATAATGTACTTTTCCTCTGAGTAACTATCATTCACTACCCTGCCATCATCCTTTATGGTCATAACCCTCTTATTTGGACATTGTAAGGCAATGTGTCATATTCTAAAACAAAGAAAACACTTAATATCTCTGTAATGAGAGAGATGAGAATCATTCTTATCTTTATCCTTATTACATATGTTCTCTTTGGTCTTAAGAGACTCTACTTTTCTTCAGAAAGACTTGTATCATCCTTTTTTTCCAGTCATACCTCTAAGAGTTACTAGTACTAGTGAGGTTTCTTAGTAACACTTTACATCGAAGTTATTTGTCTACCTTTTTTTTAATATCCATCTTCTATTCCAACTTCACACAGTGTTGTAACGCAACTACATTGTCTATATCTATCTTTAACTCATTCACGAACCTGACCATAATCACTTCTGGTTCCTTCTCTATATTGATTTGGATTTTGACTGTTTCAATCTCTTTATGATAGTCTTTCACACTCTTTAATCATTGGTTAAGACTTTATAACCTTTGATATAAATACCTAAAATAATAACTTGGCATAAAATTCTATCTCGTTTAAGCCTATAATTTATTCTTTATGGATTACTCTTTAATTTCTCTTTTTATTATTAATCATTTGATCCCTTTAGATGTTGAAATAATCAATAAACTTTACTACTCACAACTTTACATTCTTCTCTTTAAAGTAATTATGTCAGTCAAATGTAAATTTTATCCTTGTCTCCCACTCTAAACAAGCTTGAAGATCATTCCTTCCCTTAAAGAAAGGTATGGTCATCTTGATGCTATTAATATTCCTATCTACTCTTTCTTAAACTTTAGACTCGCTCTTTTACTCCCAATCATTCCTAAACTCTTCTTCTTGCCCAAAATATTCAACCTTAAAGGCTAGATCAATATCATCAATACCAAGTTCATTATTCTCCTCATCAACCTATATTGGATCTATAAGATTATGACTGGTATGCCTCCACTTATGATGCACTGGGAATGTCATCTATCTTAAAATTCAGCAATGTTTTGCGATTTCTTCTCCAATATATCCCTCACCTCAACATACATCATATTCATCCTCTTAAATTGTTATTGCATGACCTACATAAAGCTATTTTTCTCTACCTTTGGTGATTTAATGCCTTTAAAAAACATATTTGAAAGCAACCAAAAAAGTTAGTAAAGATTATTTCATTATGCAATCTCTCATATGTTTACTCTCAAAATGATAAACCACTTATGCTTCATTCTTTATTTGGCTTTTCCCAATGCTAAACTTATGCTCTCTTGCCTTTTTCTACTTTTTTCATCTTTTATAAGGTTTTAAAGAACTAAACAAAATCAAATAAAAATTCAATCTTGTAAAGTCTAAAAACTTGAGAACTATTAGTTAAGAAGATTAAAAAAACCACGGGTTAAGCAAGAAACACAAAAACTAAATAAAACAATGAAGAGTTAGTAAGAATTTCAATTACATTTAAGAACAATTCCTGAAGGCTACCATTTATGTACCACTTTTTTCTTTTCTTTTTTATTTTCTAGCCCCACAAACAATTGGTATAGATTTCACAAAACAAAAGAATTGAGAATGAGAAACACTAACATGAAAATAGAGATAAGCAAACCCTAAAAATAAGATCATAATAATGAAACTTTTTTATTAAAATTTTAAAAATAACAATATAATAATAGAATAAAAAAGATGGCCTACATTAATTATTTATTCTTTAGTAATGATGTCTTCTAAAGCACTATCTTCTTTGTATGTTTTTTATGATGATGGGCAATTTGGGCATTTGTGTTATGTGTACTATTGGAATTACTGACAAAGGGCTTATTTTCATTTAGCTGAGAGGTCGATAAATGATCCAGAGATTGTAGCAAAACTTTCTTGAAAATGTTTAATTACCTGGAGTGAATCTGGAGAAATTGGCAATTTATATGTTGATGTCATAATCATGTTGGCTCCTCGATAGTTTATCTTTACTAAAGATTTAGAGTTGAATTTTAAGCATTGTTTATAAACTCCTTTGAAATAGTGTAGGTTGAATTGGTTGACTAAATCCCATTTAAATTCATAATTAGGGGCAGTAATATTGTGTGGATACATACAATTATTAATTCCAATTTGGAGGTAGGCGATTCTAGTCGTGAGAATTTTGGATTCTTTTATGCTTTCAGCTTATTTGAAAATTAGGTAACTGTTGAAAACTTTGAGGAATATCTCTTGATTCTTCGCAAAACGTTCTCTATAATTTTTAACTGTTAAGATGAATCCTATAGGGAATTATGAGAAGGCGTGTAAATTGGTTAGGTAAATGGTGTCTATCAATCCACTTCGAAAAAATAGATAAGTAGAAAGTGGGTCTACTTTGGGAAATATAATTGCTTTGGGTCCCTATCATCCATGATTCTAAGGATAATATTAAAAGATTTTCTGATATACCTTCCACTCATTGAGGGCTTGAAAACAGTCATAAAAAGTTTCGAATGTGGTTTTCTTCATTTTTTTTAAGTGCTCTGGTGGGAATTGCACTGCTTTTGTCTCAGTTAACTAGCTTACCTAAAATCTTCATTTTTTACAGAGATCGTTGTTTTTCAAGTACTTGTTTGTATTAGGGTCTTAAGATGGTTCTTGAAATTTAGTAAGAGCTTTTTCTACTTCAGCTCTATCTATAGAACTTTGATGAATAATTAAGGGTTTGTTGTTGATATGAATGGCAACTTTATTCCATTAATCATATATCCCAACCATAGGTCCATTAAAAGTAATGTATACTTTAGACTCTTTTTGGTCTTCTTTTTTCTGGGGGTTGGATTCAATAGTGTTGGGTAATGGGCTTGGTATTGGATTGGTATTTTGAGTGAGTTATTAAGGTGTAATAGGTTGAATATTTGGTGGGATATTAGATATAGAGTATGTAGAAAGTTGTTTTTCTAAGAGAGTGATTCTAAACTGATTCATTTCCTTGGTAATAATTTCAACTTGTTGTTGCATGTCTACTAACTCTGCTTCTTTCTTTTTGAGTGAATCCTTGAGACTTAATATAGCGACTTCCATTTTCGAGTAAGTATATTTGCAAGACTATTAGTAGAAGATGGTATGTAACTAATATGAAAATTATATTGATTTAATTCGAGTTGCCATAGAATTAGCCTTCCTTGATTATAATTTGTTTTAATGTTATATTTTACGAATCCACATAGATATTTTGAATCAGTTTGAATATAAAATTCAATATGTAATAGATTGACTTTCTGTTTATTCAAAGTTTTTATACAGCAAGTGTCTCCTTCTCATAAATAAGGTATTTATTTTTAGTGGGATTAAAGGTCCCATTAATATATTTACATAAAAGATGTTTCCTTGAATTGGGTGGTTGACCCAAAAGGCATCCTGCCCATGTATCCATATTTACATCAATTTGTATAATTAATTTATCTTTAGCATTATAATTATATAATGCTGGTAAATCTTTACAAAGATTTTTTTTATGTTTGTACAGTTTTTGTGTCTTTATCATTCCAAGTCCAATGAGTTTTTGTAATACATTTATGTTGTAGATTTTTGCGTTCTTTAGTTGAATTTTTAAGAAATCCTTTATCTGAAATATAATTTAATGTCCTAAAAATTTTTGAACTTCTTTGATATTTTTTAAAATGTCTAGAAATTGTCATAATTTTTTGAGAATATTGGGTTGTAATTTTAGAAAGCCATTGATAAATTCTATACCTAAATATTCATTGTTTTGTTGAGCTAACTTAATTTCTTCTTACTTAAAATAAGTCCTTTATGTTTACATTAAGTAAGAATTGTTATTTTTTTTTTAAATGATCGTCTTTATCTTTGTTTGAAAATATAATAATATCATCTATATACACTAATGTGAAATCTTCTAATCCTTCTAAATTATTATCCATAAATCGTTGATAAATACTTGGAGCTTGTTTAAGTCCAACAAGTAATGCGTTCTATTGATAATGTTTTTGTGGTAGACATGTAAAAACAGTTAAAGATTTTGTATTTTCATGTAGTCATAATTGCCAATATCTAGATTTTGCATATAATGTAGTGAATCAATTATGTCCTTTTAATTTTTGATAATATAATCTTTTCTAGGTAATTTATAGGCATCTCCTATTGTTGCTTATTTAATTCTTTATAATTGATTACCATTCGTCGTTTTTCTCGTTTTTGTTCGAAATGATTATTGACATAAAAAGCTAAGGCTGAATGTTTACTTGTATTTGGGGAGATTAATTGTTTGCTAATAATCCAAAACATTTAGAAATAAATTCTTGTACATATTGTTGTGTATAAGGAACGTTATTTTTAATATTGATTTCTTTTAAAGGGTCTTTTAGTTTAATTTCAGTTAATTGGTTATTGGTATTTTTTAAAGGATCTAATGGACTTTCGCTGCATAAGTTATCTATTAATGTTTCTACTTCTGTTTGTAGAGTTAAATTATTAAGGACATAAAATTGTAATTGGTTTAAATTTTCAATTATAAGTTTTAATGTTTTATAATAAGTTGTATGATAGATGGGATTTTTAAGTATAATAGATTTTTTATTTAATAGATTTATTATTGGCATTTTTAGCGTAATATAATATAGATATTGACAAAAAGGATTATATAATTTGGGAAAGTTATTTCCTAATATTATAGGTAATCCTGATTCTTGTTGATATATTGATGGTACAATAAATGTATAATTTTCTATAATAATATTATTATAATAATAATAATATTATTATAATAACTTTCATACCATATAAATTTTATGCTTCCATCAGCGATTCTAATTTGTAAATGTTTATTTAACTTTTTCCAATTTTTAATTATATTTTAGTAGTTATATAAATAGTAGCACATGTATCTATATAAGCATTTAGTTTTTTTTATTCTGAATAATCACTTGAATAAATGTTGTATTCAGATTCGATTGTTGATTCTGACTCTTGGAATTCATAACACTATAATGAAGAATAGTTGAATTTAGGATATTAACTTTTTCTTCATATTGGTTTTTATTACATTTTGGACATTATGCTATTTCATAGTCAGATTCTATAAGTTCTAAGTTATATTGAAATGCTGAATTTAGATTATTATCTTTTTCTTTATATTGGTTTTTATTACGTTTTGAGCATTCATTAACATAATGTCCTTCTTTTTTACATAGCCAACATTTACATGTATTGTTATTTTTAGGGCAAAATTTTGTCTTTGGTTTGATTTGTCTATTGGTTTTTCGTCTAAAAAACTTTTTATATGATTTAAATGGGAAATTTCTAGGATATTTTCTTTTTTAATACTTTTTCCATTTATATCTATGTTTTTGTGGTCTTTGTTTTTGATAAATGGAAAATTCACATTTATATTGTTGTAGAACTTCAGAGTATTTAGAGCAACATAATTGGATATTATTATATCTTAATTTTTTTATGTCATTTTGCTTAGAGACATTTTTTGGATAATACTTCTTTTGTTATAAAAATAGCTGCACCTAAGTTATAAGCTACTAAATTAACGTTTTGTTTTATTAAAAATAAGTCTTCTATTGTTTTGTTTATTGAATATAGTAATTTTTGAATAAATATTTATATATACATTTCTTATTCTGTACGAGTTAATTTTTAATAATATTTTTTAAATTTACAAATATATTCTTCGAGATAACAAATATCACATATGTGTTTATTGTTTAAATGCCAAAGGGCATTTTTTCATTCTTTATTTTCAATTTATCGTTTATAAGAAGTTTTATCCTTCCCAATAAATTCTTTATAAATTCCATTAGTAATTACCTGGAATTTTTTATGGGTTTGAGAGCATTAAAAAATTTAGTAATATTTTTTATTTGTATTTCATTATCTAATAAAAAATTTAATACAATACCAGTAGTAAGAGCTCCAAGTTATGGCCTGGCAACTGTCCTTCGATTCCTAGAAAAACAGGAGTCGCTTTTCGGTTATGCCACTATCTATGGGAGTGTAGTAGAAATAAGTAAGGTTCAAAGTACTTTCCCCGTAAGCTATAGCAAGAAAAGTGTAAGTAGGAAGATATTAATAATCAAATAAATTTTTATTAAAAAGTAAAAAATTAAAATTAGTAAACACATAGATAAACTAAATCACCCCTTAAATTTTGTCTGCCGTGGCACTATGTAACGCTACGTTGTTCCTCTGTCTTTGACTGACAAAGCTTACTTATTACTGTTGGGCCACAAGCAAAGTCCCAGTTACGGAGACGACAAGCCCAAATCTTCCATGTCAAATATAAAATTAGCCAAAATCAAAATAGCTTGTAGCCACGTGTGAATAACCGCCCTGAAGCTTGTGATGCTGTCGGAGACGATTCGGAGCAAAAGGCGGTTCAAATCTCCTTAACCTTGGCCACTTGACTCGGTACAACTACTGCCACGTACTCACTTTCCCTTCATTAATGTCACTCGGCTGTCTTTTAGCCAACTCACCCCCACCAAAGAAAGACATGCCTCTTCTCACCAGACATTAAAATGAATACTATAAAATACCAATGCCGATTTCTCACCATTGCGGTCATACGAGGAAGAAATCGTCGATTTTGATTCCTTTTTTTTTTCTTTTCTGGTAAGCAGCTTTTGACTTCTTCTTCTTCTTCTTTCTTTTTTTCCGTTTCATGCATAAGCTTGTGAATGGATGTGGAGAAAGTGTAATGCATTAAAGAAGACCCTGATGACGGATTGCTTTTGTCCATTTTATCAGGTGAAAGATTCGAATCAGCGAGTTCTCTAGACTTGCTTTTTGATTTTGACACTGGGAGGGGCAAGATTTTCCATGGACAACATGGGCCTTTTCACTGGATTTTAATTTAGCCTTTCCTTTCGCGGATAGGTTTTGATTTCCTCTCCGGTGCTTCGTCGTCTCCTATTCATTATCGTCTTAGCAAGTTTTGAGACAGCTTTGTTAAATGGGATTAGAGAGCGTCCATAGTTTAAATCCTATCTTTCCTTATCTACTATCTTCTCGTGAAACACCAAGGAATGCTAGAGCATTCTCTTTGTTCACTTTTCGTAGCGGGAGTAGCAATAGATGTCGATTGTCTCGGAGATCGTCATCTCTCTATGGTTTCTGTAGTGATCCCAGAAGTTTTGGCCTGAAACGAACTTGCAGGGCCGGTCTTAATGATTATTTTGACGATGATTTCTCGAAGCAGATTGAAGATTTGGCTCGCAATTTACATGTTATCGACAGCAGCATTGACACAGCTTCTGCAGTTTCAGAGGTTTTTGATGGCGTGAAAACTGATTCTTTGTTGTCGTTTTTGCCTACGAAATTTGAGTTTCTTGAACCAAAATTTCTGGATATCGAACAAGAAGCACCAGAGTGGCCGGAAAGAGACGAGATTGAGAGGATTAGCATTGAGCACAAAGCGAATAGCGTTGATATCCCTTTGTCATTGAGGATGATAAAGAGGAAGCAGAAATGGCAAGTGGGATTTGAAGATGCAGGGGATTTTGCTTGCTGTTCTGTGAAGAAGGCATTTTCGTCGATGGTATTCATGATTCAAGAGCTTCAAAATCATGCCTTGAATATAAGGGAGAGTCTAAACAGTGAAGACTTACGATGCGTCATGAGTAAGGTTCAAATGGAGATGAATGCTTCATTTGTGTGGCTCTTCCAACAAGTCTTTTCGCGAACGCCCACACTTATGGTCTATGTGATGCTTCTTTTGGCCAATTTCACGGTGCATTCAATGGCAGGCAATCACGTTGTGACTTCCACGTCGCAGAGGGTTATGGCTTGTAGTGTGTTAGCTAAAGAGGAAATGCATCAGGAACGACACAGAGTAGATAGCAACACTTGTAAAACATATCAAGTTGGCAGAAATAGACGTGCGAGTCAAGAAAGGGACGTGCTTTTGGGCAAATTATCGGCTTCAATTAGTACATCTCTTTATCAGATTGGTGAGCCGGGAAATCAAGACCTGAGACAAGAAGAGGAGGTGAGACTATGGAACTCAATGGTAGCGGAAGCTTCAAGGATGCAAACCGAAGCGAGACACGTTCTTGATGGTGGCTTAAAGAAACAGATGGTGTCATCTATATTCGTGGAACTTGAACCAGACGATTATGCGGAGTACCACAGGACAGATCTTATTTATCAGATGGGTGTAGCTGAGAATCCAAATAACCCACTTCTGCTGTTAAATTATGCCCAGTTCCTTTCTGCCGTCTCTCGTGACCATGACAGGTACATTTCCACCCATCAGCTTCAATTTTTTCTTCTGTTCCTTGTCTCTCTCTCCCAACCACACCACACCACACTAACTTTGAAAGCAGTTCTCTGCTACAAAATTGATTTTTCAGTTTCCTTGATTACATTATTGCAGCATTTCTGACCATGTTCCTTCCTTGATTTTGTGCAAACTTACAACAGGGCAGAGGAGTGCTTCAAGCGGGCTATAATGGCCGGCGGACCACCCGATGCAGAGGTGTTCAGTCGTTATGCAGATTTCTTGTGGATAGTAAGGAAGGACTTGTGGGGTGCAGAAGAGAAATATCAGCAAGCAATGGCCGTTGAACCCAACAACCACTATCATGCTTCAAAGTATGCCAATTTCCTATGGAATACTGGAGGTGAAGACACCTGTTTTCCCCTTCAGACTTCCAACGACAATTACAACAAGGTTTTTTGAGTTTGAGCGTACGCGGACATATTAATAAAAACTTTTAAAATCCCTGCAAATGCTAGGTATCACAAGTCGGAAGACTTGATCTTTAGTATTAGTCAATTTAGTTGAGGTCCTGGCAGAACATTGTATGCCACTGGAATTCACAATACCAGTATTTGTACCTCAACCAACAGCTTTTCAAGGCATTAGATGTCCTATCTAGGCCTCAGTTTTGTTTATATTTCGTTTACAAGTCTTGCTTCATCCGTGCAATCAATGTCCCATGGTCGATATAGCCACGGTAAACTTACTCAACATGAAATAATGAAGAAACAAGGGATTCAACATGATTAGGTGGGTCTATTCCAAATTCTTGATTGGCAAATACTGACGAGTGGCCAACTGTTGAACATTCCCCTTTCTCAATGTTCTATTCTTGGCTTCAACTTCAATGGTAACCAAACAAGGGAAAAAATAGAAGCATCTAGTTTTCTAATTCTTGTGACAATTAAGAACTATAGTTCAGACTACTTCCATTAGGAGTGGTGTTGCAGGTTAAATTCCATTGTAGATATTAACTCACAGTGCAAACGGATCTTTTTCATGTTTAGTCAAATCACGAAACCATAGTAGACCGGCGCAGACGAATTAAAAGCCAATTGCCAAGTCTTTACAAAACTGGGGAATGGTGTCATAAAGGCTGTAAAATGAAGCCAACCATAAATTTTCTCCCAACAACTATCAGGCCAACTATACATTTTGACAACTTGTCTCTCCTGCTCCAAGATAAGTTCATATCACCGAGGAGAGCCTAAAATATGAATACAATCAGAATGAAATCGTTCTTCTACAAATAGACATATGAAACTACGATTAACTCCTAAAAAATATTGATATCCGGTAAAATAGGCCTTCGTTGATCTAAATCATTCTATGAGAGCATGCTAGTTACCTGTATCTGGGGGCGACGTGAAAATTAAAAAGCCTAAAATCATGAGAACCACAAAGAATTGCCTCGAAAGAAAAGAATCAGCAGTTGAGCTGTTGGGGAACTCACAATCACCAAAACCAGGCGCTACGGCTGTCAACAGCCTTGACCGATGAAGATATGAGAGGCATTCGCCCAAACTCAGAAACAAATCTGTTGACACATATTGTTCTTCTTTCATTATGACCTCCCAAACTACTAATACCACTTGAACCAATCTCATATTGTAAAGATTTTTAATCAAACATGTGGGCTTATATGTGTATAATTGTATATAAAGGCTATCATATAAAGTTGAGCCCAATTAATTACAATGGTCTAATATGTTTATGGTATTTTGGACTTCATGCATCTATTTTAAGTGTGAGCTTTATATATATAGAGACTAGTTCTACTGCAAATATCTCTGCTAGTGTTAATTCAATTCCTATGCTTAATGACACCAATTTTAAGTAATGGAAGGGGAATGTTTTGATTGTTCTCGGAATTACAGACTTGGATCTTGTTTTTCGAGTCGATCAACCTGATCCACTTATTGGTGAGAGTACATCTGATCAAAAGAAGGAGATGGAAAAGTAGGAAAGGTCGAATCCTATGAGCTTGATAATCATGAAACATGTCATTTTAGAAGCTTTTCAGGACACTATGTCCGATCAGACTACTACAATTAAGAGTTTTCTTGAGGATCTTGAGAAAAAAAAATTTGTTAAAAATAAAAAGGTTGAAACAAATATACTTTTGGCAAAGCTTATCTCAATGAGATATATAGGAAAAGGAAAAATAAGAGAGTACATTATGAAAATATCTCACATTGCTTCAAAATTTAAAACACTTAAATAGTGATGTCATTAAAAATGTTATGAATTTCTTACACAACGTAGTCTATCACTAACTTCTTTGCCATATGGTACCCTTAGGCAGAAAGTCACAGAGCTGATTTTGTATCGCTTACCCATAACTGGTTAATCACTAGTGATGGAGCTAGTTCTATATTGCTTACATGAACTAGGATAACCATTATACATCAGTAATTACGGAGCTGGTTTTGTATCGCTTATCCGCAACTGGTCAATCGCTAGTTACGTAGCTAGTTGTTTACCCGTACTAGGTTAACCGCTATATACAGGTAGTTACGAAACTGATTCTATATCGCTTACCTATAACTGGTAAATTACTAATTACAGAGCTGGTTCTACATCGCTTACTTATACTAGGCTAACTGTTATATACTAGTATATTAATATGTATAAAACCTATCGATATATAATAAGCTAAAAACCATTTCCTTTTTATCAACTAATAACATCATCTTAATATAAACTCAAATCATATATAACTTCAAACTTCAACTTAGATATTGCTAAAAACATAAAATTGTACTAGCAATATTCACTTATAATGCATCATTTATATAAAAAATCATAATCCATATTCACTTCACGATAGAATAGAAATCTTTTTCATAACATACATTTAAAATGCACTTATCGTTAAGCAACTTTATCGCTAAGCACACTCATGCATTCTGTGTCTTTCCTTTACCTACACGAGTACATTTCTCTTAGGCATTTATTTCCAAATTTGGAAATAGGACATTAATACTATAAATTCAGTTTAAACAAATTCGAGATTAGTATTTAATCACGTAACACGCACGTTAATCGTATTTCCGTTTACTACTGAAAGCTAACTTATTGTTTTCTGTTTCCAATTCTAACGTTAAAAGTCACTTAAAATCATATTTTTACCCATTCTAACTTATAAATTTCTTCTAAACACTATCTCACTCAATTTAATTCACTATATCATGATAATGTATGATGAGTCACGGATACGGCCTATGTCCAGAAGCTATAACTCCACTTGTTCCTTACGTTTCACATAGCAAACGTTTAAATTAGGCTTTGAGATCTGTTAGATATTTGTTCACCTAAGTCTCTAGTTTCCATATCATCAAAAATCATGTCATTTTAACTTCTAAATCATGAAAAATGTACCAAATATCACATGCTATTTCAACACAGGGGCAGGATCAAGTTACCATCTTCATTCTCAAACTTAGATATCATGAATCCAGAATTAGGTCTAGGTCTTTTCTAGAGATAAACTCCAATTAGAATCACCTAATTTGCAGGTTTGTAGCCCGAGTTATGGGCAAAGTAATAGGGCTAGTTCAAGTGATCTGAGAATCAAAGACAAAATTTCACTGCTAAACATAACTCTTTCTCTTGTCATATTCAACCCCTTCAATGCTTCCAAACTTATTATATACTCCATGGCAAGTCAAAAATCATCATTTATCTTACATAAATCTATCCCACTAAAAAATCCCAAAAAATAGAAATTTAGGTTAGGAAACTTACAACTTTCTTTTAATCTTTTGGACAATTGAAGAACGCTTAGTCTTAATCAAGCTCTCTTCAATTCATGCTCCAAAACCCATCAAAAATCAGCTGCACCCTCCTTCTTCTCTCCTTAGCCGAAACTCCACTCTTTTTTCTCTTCTTTTTCTTCTTTTGTTTTACTCTCACGTATATGTTAAAAGAATGAAGCAAAATGTCTTAAGTTTTGCTTTTTATACTCATTTAATGGACTACACATGTCACCTTCATCTTATTGGTCATCTCTAACAACCCATCAATCCACTAATATCATGTACAAAGACCAAATTGCCCTTAATTAGTACAAAAGGACCAAATTGCCTTGTAATGCATTTAATTGACCAATTAACCGAATTAAATCCTGAAAAACATTTCATAACCGTCTTATTTTCAAATTGACTATGAAATACTCTAGTTAGGGTAAATTCTTATTGATTGGATGTTTTAAAATTTTTTTAATGGGTTTAAAATCATTAATAATTGTTACTTTCCAAAAAAGGCATTTTATTCCTAAACTTTTGAAATTCCCGAAATCCATCCTATAGGACTTATTTTCAATCTGTTTTAGTATCATTAAATTTTAATACTTATTCTAGATATTTTTCATTATTTCAAGGGTGGGTCCTACAAAATTTATTATTCATCCGAAAATACTATTCATTAAACATGGAATTTTTTTTCAATGAATGGAAACTTTCGGGGTTTTAGACATAATGTACGCAAACTTCCCTTTGTACTTTTACAAAGAGACTATTTTCATGATTTGAATATGTAATCTTATGGTCACAAAGGAGTAACTTTACTAGTTGCTTCAAGGCTTACCCTCATAAATAAAAGTTGGCGTCATAAATTTGGCCTTCAGATGGAACGTTATAAGAAAGTAGAAAGTCTTTGAAAAAGGAGCTTGATAATTTTAAAAGTGAAGCTCTGTTGTTGAAATTTCTTTATAGGAGGAAAATGAGAAAAAAAAAATAACTTGCTCCAAATCTTGCGAATTTCACTATCATTATTAATCTTTTATTATTGACTTGACATAATTGAGTATATGACTAGAATGAAATTATGAACAATTTAACAGTTTTGAAACTAGCTCACTTTAGGTTTTTTTTAGCATGCTTGATCAAATAAACTCACTTTAAATTTTTTTAACATACTTGATTGTGATCATTTTGTTTAACACGAAGTAAACAAATGCAACATTGGACACAAATTGAATCGATCCTAAGGCTACAATAAGAGATTGCCCAGTAGAAAGATAAAGAAAATGAAAATTAGATAACAAGCACTCCAACAACACTCCTCTATGAATTGCAAAATCAAAAGGCATTGGAGTATATGATCCACATTGACCTGTATAGCATATCAAAAAGAAATGAAATTGAGGAAATTTTTTAAAAAGAAAAATAATACACTTGCATACATTAAGTATTTTGATTGATTCAATAATTTACAAGTTCTTATACCTTGCTTTAGTATAAAAAAAACTATGGAAAATGATATAGAAAGAGAAATTCAACAATTCTCTAGGTATGGAACTGTATGATAGGCTTCAAATGAATCTTGCTAACTTTTCCCTCTTTTTTTGACACCAAATGTTTTTCTCTTTGCAAAATAATATCCATATAGAATCTTAGCTTTAATGAACCATTGAAACATGAAAAATAGAATAATTAAAAGAAACAATTGATATTTTAAAATGCTAAAAAATGAGAATGGGAATACACATCTGTATGACCCAATTTGAGTGTATCTAACTCGAGGCTCAATTCATGTAATTTATTCTTTTATTCTTTGACCGAACATTGACACACCATATATTTCACTTTTCTTTTTTGCATGTAGACATGAGCATTTGACACACTTATTTCCTATACCATATCTTATTGTTTCCATCTATACATCAACATGAGTTCTAATATGTCCTTATTTCAAGCTACATTCTTTTTTGAAAAATGCCCCACCAAACCAACACACTTATGTATTTACCTTTATATTCTAGAAATGGATACATCATGTCACATAATTGTATAATAAGTCATGTCAATTAAGGATTTCTAAGAAATACTTTAAAATTAAAAACTTATATATATAAGGCATACATAATATTAATCAATAATAACACTGAAATCAACCAAATCCTCTATTAATTCAACTTGAATGAACTGAAGTGAAGAGGCCTATTAACAATATGTCTTGTTTCCAAAAATTAAAGTAAGGACATTTTAAACAATCTACATCTACTTATCTTTTTTGAAAAAGGAGCTTAGACTAGTATAACAGTAATAATAGGGACATTTTTTTGTAGTTAGAAAAGGAGCTTGGACTATTATGTTGTAAAAATAAACAAAAGTAATAGCCTTAAAAAAAATATGGTAAATATTTATTTCTAGAGTATTGCTTCAATAGGCTACAATTTACAAAATTCATAGCTAAATACTTACTATTAGCTACAAAAGTCAAACCGTAGCTAAATACTTAGTATTATCTACGAATTTCATGTTGTAATAGAAAGTAACATAGTTAATAGTCATATTTGTTATAGTGCCTATTAAAACTTCAACCTACCTCAATCATGCATACCAAAGGAATTATAAAAGAGTTAAAGCTTTTAAAGATCATTTGTGTTAAGCAAATATTCGACCTCTTATTGGTCATTAGATATGATTCTTACTCTTTTAAGTCATCTATAACTCGTAAAGACTTGCCAAAAAGAACAAAGTGGCACATAAGATGGTTGACAATCCATCATAGCTAGGCTTGTCAAGTTAATTCATTAAAACGGGCCTACTTAACTAGAGCAATTTGGTTTTATTCAATGTCACCTTTGTACATGCCTTCAATAGACCTATTATGATTTATCATCAAGTTTTTAAAGAATGTCCTTAATGATGCTACACTCATCTTACGTAGACTTCTAACATATTTATGATTGATTTATGTATGATTTTGGAGTTGTTTGAAGAGCACTTTGATTAACTAACCATCTTTGAAAACTTGACTAATGGAAGTTTCTTTCTCAAGAATTAAAGTTTTATCAAAGAACTAGGGGCAAATGATACATGCCTAGTGAGGATATGAATTAGGCTTGTGCTAGTCTAATTAGTCCACCAACCTTCTACAAAGTTACATGCTTTAGATTCACATGAGAGCTCCAAATGCCTAAGAAGGGTAGTCTAATTAAAGTGGGATTTAGTCATGGGAAGAGTTAAGTCTTAATCAAATACTATTGAAGCTTTCTAGTAGAGGTTGACTTTAACTATACTTCAAAAAAGGATTGTCTACACAAAGGAGATATCTCAAGGTAAGTTCTCAAAATCTCTTTCACTAAGCATATTAGTGATTCTTTTGTATACTTAGCTTCCTATTATTTTATAGACTTGAGTGACGAAGTGTCTTTATCGGGAAAAGTCTCGACCTATTAGTATTCTTTTTTACGTGCTTGCTAAGTTGAAATCAATCTCATAACACTAACGTATTCTTTTTTACGTGCTTGCTAAGTTGAAATCAATCTCATAACACTAACATGAATTTAGTCCACGTCAATTATTTAAAATATTTATTCCCCTTGACAAAATTACGTAAGAAAGAGTACAAAATATAAGAATTATATATAGAAAAAGAAAAATAAAAGGAAAGATGATAGTCATATAGAACATGAAATTGCAATGAGAAAAAAAAAGTATTATAATCATTTTCCATAAGAAAAGGCTATTATAAATTGTAAATTATATTTAATTAGTATATAATTTGATTTTGCTTAAAATTCTTAAGTATAATAATAATTTTATTATATAGCATAATGATTTATTGAATAAAAACTAACGTTAAAAATGTTAACATTTCTCATATTTTATATGAGATTAAAAAATATGGTGTAAACCATTGACCATAATTTAAGTATTATGCATGTAATCTAAGTGATTTGAGGTGGGATGGAGTGATCACTGGGTGCTTTGAGCATGTGAGTGGAGTAAATCCTTAAATAAATTAATAGCAATACAGTCGAGTTTAGATTCCATACATGACTTCTTAATTCAGATCTACGCTTGATTTGGTAAAGAACTTATAGGTGTTTAGTTCACCTGTTAGAATAGATAAGGAATATAATGGTTATTCTTAGGAATTGAATAGATGAGTAATAGATTGGAATATGTATTACTTAGTTTGGTTTATTCCTAAGAATTTCTAATGATGATGTATGTCAATATTTAGTTTAAAACATAAATTTAAGATGAAAAAGGAATAACTAACAAAAAGACCAAAATATTCATTATAATCTCCAACAAAAATATTCATTATAGTCTCCATGATGATCATGATGATGATGATGATGAAGATGATGATGATTATTATTATTATTATTATTATTATTATTATTATAAGAAGAAGAAGAAGAATAGTAACAATAATAATGATATAATATCAATTTTGGTTTGAAAATATAAAATGACCAAGGAATAACTAAGAAAAAGAATAAAATATCCAAGTTATTTCCACTGACATTATCATCATCATTATCATCAGTATTAATATTAATCTTAATATGCTTATTAATAATAATAATAAAAATAATAATAATAATAATAGTATTAATGTATTATTATTATTATTATTATTATTATTATTGCTGCTACGACTATTACTATTACGATTTACTTATTTTTCAAATTAAAAAATAAGTAAACTATTTTATATATTCTATATATTTTCTTCAATTAAATAAAGAAATAACCTATTATTAGAAATAGAATGGATGTAAAAAAAAAAATTGTTGGCGCAAGACAAGCTTTGTCGTCTCCGTCACTATTGTAATTGCAGCCACGAGTGGGCAAAGAGTTGAGAATATAATAGAGTTGCATCGTGTCCGCGAGAGTGTTGGGAGAGCGTCCATTGTTGGCAAAAACTAGAAAAAGGTGGACAGAATTCAGGGGCCGGCCTGAGCAAAGTTCCTGTTCTTTGGTAGATTTCACGCGTACCCTCCCTCTTTTTTCCCTTCTATGCGTAGCTTCTTTATAGTTTCTCATTGAATATCAATTCTTTGTTCTTAATTTGTCGGACCTAGCAAGCCTCACATTTATCTCTATCAATGGGTCGAAAATCGAAATGGGAAATGTACCCAAATCTAGGAGTTAGAACACCTCAGCCTGCAGTTATTTATACAGCATCCTCGGGAATCGACGAAGTGTGTAAAACAAAAGTGGAAGTGAGCCTAAACTTAGACTAGTGTTGGACCTGATTAGAGAAACAAAGCGTGTAGCAGAAAGTGGAGAGACTGGAGGGAAGGAGAGTTACTCAAAATCATGGTGGGATTCGAAAGTCAACCCAGCATGCTTTGCGGGCATTTCTCTTTTATGTTAGCTTTCTTTTGTTTTTCGGCCAAACCTAACAGTTTGTGTATTGTAGAATAACAAAGACTAATTTTAATGCGAAAGTATCGGATCGATTTGTTTCGTTTTACGGTACTGGTGGAGTATCACACTCAATTGGTAAAACATATTTCTAAGAATAAGCACAGTATAAGAAAATCATCTTAAAATGCATGACTGCCAAGTTCTTTAATTTTGAATTCCCACGGGAAGACAATCCCTAAAGTACAAAACGTTCACAAACTTTTTGAATCACACACCTTAAAACTGCCTTTTGCTTTAAGTTCCCCAATAAAATCAACCAGTATCTAATAAAGTCAGGCAGATGACCACAAAAACATAACATAAGAAAAAACCAATCTGCTTCCCTTTTGGTTGGCCGTAGGTTGCCTTTCCCAAAATCTCAACTCGGTGGCTTTACTGTCATCTAGTTTTTGTTCTCACATCCTTAAAAGCAGGCATAACCCATCTCATTATTTGACTGTTAGATCTAAACATAGTCAACCTACTTGAGTATCCATGTCAGTACAACGTCCAATCAAGGCCAGACAAGATGAACATTGACTCTCGCTTCCTTCCATCTTGTTTACTACATTAGAAAATCAACGAAACCCGGAACTACTCTTGTGTTCTTTAGCAGAAACCCACTAGTTTAAAAACTGCAATTTGGATTGCTCCCCATGTCCTGCTTCTGCTGGACATATTCCCTAGTCTATACTAAAAAAAAAAAACTCATAAACTGCAAAGCCATGTATAACATTTGGCCAGATACTAAAATCCAACTTTTAAATCGTTTTTCGGTCACGCGGATTATCAATTCAAGAAGATAGCTAGTTGAAACAAAATTCTTCTCATGTCCTGTAGCTGACATCAAATTTCAAAACAAAACTTTCGGCTATCTGATTTCTCTGATGAGTGTGTGTCATCTCACTATAACCTACCGTGACATACAAAACAGAAGATCATTGGGTTAACCCTATGAAACACTTGGGCATACTTTACTGATAAGCACAAATACTCCCATCCCACCTATCAATATTTGGAGATGCTCAAAAGATGGCGAATTTAATAACAAGACTCATTTATTAGTAGAAAAGAGCAAATTAACTAATTCATTTAAGTAGCTAGTGAAACTCGCTTGTGTCTGCTCGCCGACCAATACTTTGAACAGTGGCCGCGGCAGCTTTTCCTAATGTCTCTCTCTTTCACCTTCAAATGCACAAAAAACCGAGCATGATAAAATCCTCACAAACAATTAAATCTCACAATCCCTAGAATCAAAGCAGATTGATTATAAACAAATTAAGTTGTTGGTTCCGCAATCCTTTGATTCCCATTTCAATAAAAGAAGTTAAGTACAAAAATAATGAAAAGAGAATTTTTTTAAATAATAAAATAACTGCCAGTGCATTCCATTATATATGCACGCGGGGGTCTGATCTCTTAAGAGAAGGAAAGAATTTCAGGGAGAGAGAGTGGGGGAGTTGTACAAAATGTCAAAAGGACTACCTACCCTTTGATGCTCTGGTAATGGAAGAGAGGATGTCAGGCTTTTTTATTGCAAAAGCAGGAAATGTTCGTGGTGGTAGCGGCGGCGGCAATAATGCTGGCACAGGGACTAAATGCGGTCGTTGGAACCCTACTACCGAACAGGTTAAAGTTCTGACTGATCTGTTCAGGTCTGGACTGAGAACCCCCAGTACTGATCAGATCCAAAAGATCTCATCTCAACTTAGTTTGTATGGGAAGATTGAGAGCAAGAATGTTTTCTATTGGTTTCAGAACCATAAAGCAAGGGAAAGACAGAAGCGACGTAGAGTTTCTGTTGGCGAAAAAAATGTCATTCGAAGACAAGATATTTTCTCATCGTCTGCTAGATGTAAGTTTGCACTATATATCTTCATCGATGTGATCATGATTACTGTTCTAGCGTACATGCAACTCTTACTATAAAATCCTTCTGTTTACAGTCCTTCGAGAAAGATTGAAAAAGATCTGCAGTTATGCATGATGTAGAAGTATATGTATTAAATGTTCTCTCTATGTTTTAGAATCTTCTAAGTTCTAACTAAATTCTTATATTTGTTACATTCTCCGCAGATTATTCTGAGCTACATTTGGGGTCTGAGCCGGAACGAGTACTCGAGACGCTTCAACTTTTCCCGGTAAACTCCTTCAGAGATTCTGAATCAGAAAAGCTTAAATTGCGCAGAAATGAACGGAAGGAAGCTCATGTTTTTTCGTTAACGTGCAGTACGGAATTGGATCGTCCTCCTTTGGACCTGCGATTAAGTTCCTGTAAACAAGCTTCTGATCTTTAGAAATAGCTGCAAATGATTTGGGGAATTACTATTAGGTCTAACATGGAGGGTGATAATTAAGTTGGGGAGTAACAAGCAAGTTTGTCAAAAAAACAAAATGGTGGTGGTTTGTCCGTTGGTTTAAATGTGGTACAAGCTCTTTAACGTTCTCCTCTGCGTGCTCATAATAACCATTAACCACTGTTTTATTTCTCTCTGCGTACTCTGTTGGATTTTGCTTTCGAGGCATGCTTGGAAATAGGAATATTTCTCCTCCTTTCACGAGAGATGTATTCTTGATCAAGAACGTTAAAAGGAGTGGGCTGCTATGCCTAAGGTCTGCTGCTATCTTTGAAATTCATGCACCGATCTGTTTACTTAGAGACCTTAGTCAAGAAAGAAAAAGACTAAACTAATTCAACTTATAAGCAAGTTGACGATAACCTACCTTATCA
>JANTNU010000233.1:18885811-18902626 GCA_024752395.1 Erythroxylum havanense | reverse complement strand
AGGGGCAAATCGGGATCTCACCCCCGACGTGCCTTCTTTTGTTTTGCAGGAGACTCTTTCGTTGGAATAACTTCAGCAAACATCGGAATCATGGATCAGAATGGCAACAATCAGTTCAGCCAGAATCCGGCAGAACCAAAACAAAAAAAGGCATTCATGATCTGATTATTTTTATTTTTCAAAAACATTCAACGTAGAAGAAGATGCAAAATAATTCAGGTTCCAAAAAGCAATAACGTAGAACAAATTTTGATAATTGTCATATTTCTAAAAGCAGAGAACAAAGAAAGGAGACGCAGCATAAAAAAATTTCCAGAAAATATATTCGAAAATTAATTAAATCATAAATCCTAATTTAATAAAACAAGATTTTTAGCCTTAATTTTTATTAAATTAATAACAATCAAGAAATTAATTGAAGTTAAGCAATTAAAGGAGGCTTTAATACTAATGTTGAAAAACCAACTATGATCAAATCAAAGGCAAAACAAAAAATAAAATTTGGAAAGTTTTCGATCAGATCACAATAATTGAATAGCTTAAACAGTACGAATGATAAAATATAAAATCGTACCTAATTTGAAATTTCTATTGAAATCTTTTTGAAATTTTTTCGATGTGTCAACTACAAGCTGTTTATGTGTCTAATTTCTAATAGTATCCACAGAGCACTAAAAAGATATTCAACTCTTAAAGAGAAAATTAGCAAGAGTGTTAACTCCCTTACGGTTAATCCTATAAATAAAAAGCATTATGGTTTTAATTTTAATTAAAATTAAGTATTTTAATTATAATTAAAGTCAAACTGTAATCATAATTTAATTTACTTTTAATAAAATCAAATATTTCATATTTGATTCCTAAATTTTCTTAAATTTTACAATTAAGTCTAATTTAATTGAAATTAATTTTTTCTTTTAAACTGCTCTTTATGTGTAACTCATTAGGTTCCTAATATAATAACAATAGTTATAAATTATAATTATAATTCATAATTAGAATCAGATAAATTAAAAGGATTAAACTCAATATCAGTCTAGTAACATATCATGATCACCCAAATATCATAATGTCAAAGTAAATTGACTTATCCTATCAGTGCATGGTTATAATGTATAATTTAACCCTTTCGTCATCTAGTATTCCAATTAAACCAAGTATGGATATAGTGTATAATATTTTGAATCTAATCATGTTCATTATTGTTAATTAATAATTGATTTATAAATGATATTTGAAAATATCTTTTCAAATGTCAATTCACTATAGCTAAAGAATTTCTTAAACACTACTAATCAAGAATAGTATAAAATTTTCTGTAATTATTTTAGAGTGACAAATCTTTTAGGCCTTATTGTATTACTAAATTATTTTCATATGATTCATACTGCATCAATGTACTTCTAATTGAGCTACCTTAAATAGGATATGTCATAAGTAGCATTAATATACAATGTCACGTGTGAGATATGGTAATTTCAATTTTAAGGATCAATTATGTAACCATCATAATTAGGAAATTCTTGAACACATAAGTAATGTTCTATTTGAGATTCTCATAATCAGCTCAGTTTAATGAACATATTCTTTAATAAGCATTAACTATTTGTTTAAGTATCTCTATATTTTAATCTATGAGATTAATTACTTTCTTCTTCAAAAAGAATCATAACGTGTGCTAATTTTATTTTATTTATCAATATCTCATTTTTTATGAAACTATAACTAGGAATAATTCCAGAATAATACATTTGATGTAATGATAAAATTAGGAACACTTTGAGAATAATACATAAATGTAAATTAAATATCATAATTATTATCTTATCATTATTTTAATTATGCAATAATTATTACAAGGATTATATCTTTTTTTAAGATTAATGTAATACAAAAGAAGTTTATGTACATGGGTAGAGATAGTATCTAAACTAATCTCATACCTATGAATATAGGTATCCCCTATGCTGACATGATATAAAAATTATATCTTTAATATTAAAACATCAAATATAATTAGCATCATCATCATCACCCAGTCTGAAATCCCGCAATGAAGCAGGGTCTGGGAAGGTCTAATAGTACGCAACTTTACCCCTACATAGTAGAGAGGCTGTTTCCGGTGGACCTGCATGCAAATGAGACAATATAGGAATGATGTGGAATACAGAAACAATAAAAAGAAAAAAGAGAGGAAATACCTGAAGGAGGATAGATCTGCAAGAACCTAGTATTATATAAAGTCCATCTCTTTTTGTCACTCACCAAGTAAGGGATTGGGTAACTGGAATAGTTAATCCTTTACCCTTATCCGATCCTGCCAAACTTTTCTATTCTGAACAACTATTTCATTAAGGGATAACTCTGACATATCCGCCTTGATCACTTCCTGCCAATTCTTGTACGGCCTCCCTCTCCTCCTCTTATAATCAAATATAATTAGTATAATTTATAAAAAAATATTATCTTTATTCACTAAAATAATAACTCATATATAAAACTACAATTAGCGGATTGATTGCATGGTTATAAACTAGCAGTTACTTGTTCAAGAAATATCAATAAATAGAAAGAGGGCAAAATGGTAGACAGAAATGTGAGAATAATGACGTAAATTTAAAGAATTTGTATGTAACCAAATTATAAGTTTAAAAAATAAAGAATATTTTAGTAAGATGTAAGCCATCCTTGATCCTCCACTCGCCTCTCCAGTGTCCCATAGTTAACGTCAACTGAGCATCCTTCACATCACTGGTTCGCAATCATGCTTGAATTATTATAAACGGATGCATAAAGTTGTTGGACAGGGCAGTTTGGAATATGCCTTTGCCTCCACTTATTCCTATTGGCCAATGCCGTGACCCACACTAAGATATTTGTCAAGGGGTCCCAACCAACAATAATTTAGTATTAAAATCTATCACTTTCAGTTCATGTGTATGTTTAATGCAAAGTCCTCCACTTTGTCTTTATTCTCAATCCATAAATTTCTTTTTCCTTCTTTTTAATTATTTCACTCAATTTCCCTATTTCTGATTGCTCTCCCCAATTGCCTATGTTGCTGACCTGGCATCAGACGTCGGTTAACTGGCAGTGACACCCGGATTCCAAGCGAATACCAAATCTGGGATTTATATCTTCGTTCGTGTCCGTCGGTTATTATATAAGAAAATCGTCGAAATATCTAATCTTCGCTCTCCGTCTCCTGGAAGTTTCTGCTTTCGTCGATCTTGCTTTTAGTGATTTTACCCGGATTACGATTTTGAGGAGGGAATACAAGAAATTTAGGGCTTAGAAATCTGATTCGCTTGTTTGGAGGAGACATTCGTCATGTCTAACAATCGAAAGCAAGAATTTAATAACGACGGTGAGGGCGAAATGAACGAAGAATTCGAGGATTCATCGTCGATATCTAACTGTTCCGACTCCTCAACCGTCAGAGCGACGCAAGAGAGGTCCGAGATTGGGCTAACAGAGAGACTAACGGACATACTTTTGGAGCAAGGAGACGGAGATTTGTTGCTTCAGAGGAGCGATCGAGAGGATAGGCTTTTGCAGTGGCTTCAAGCGCTGGATATGCAAGTCATGGGCGCGTGTAGAGCCGACGAGAGGCTGAGACCTTTGCTGAAAGCTAATGCTTCTAGTGGCTTGGCCGAAGATCGGTTGCTAGCGTATTTAAACCAGGTTTGAACAAACATTTACGTAGTAGCTGATATCAGAATTATGTTTGATGTGAAGTTATTGAGTTCTTGATGCGTTTTTGTGTTTCTTTGTGTGGTTAATAGCACTTTGAGCCCTCGGAGGTTGGCATGCTAGCCAGGTGCTTTTGCATACCTCTTGTTTCAATTCGTGTTGGCAAGATTAACAAGCTAGGGACTCTGCTGTGCCCTACTTCCATAAGGTATTTGGATCAATATGAATTTTTGTTTGTTCTCTTTCCTTCTTTGTTTGTTGATATTTATAGTTCTGTTGAGAACATATATGTCATATATCTTTTGCTGTATCGAATTGGAACCTTTGCTGAGATCCATTTGCCTATAATAATTTGGAAATTAGTTATCCATCAGCATGAAACTTCTAAAGCTTTATCTTTTTTTTTTTTGATGAATTTTCTTTCATCTTGTGATTCAATACATGATCTGGAGAAGCTAATTTGATTTCCATGCTCAGTATTCGTAAATATTAGTATTATCATTATTATTTATTTATTTATTTCTTGCATGCTGTAACCTGCAAGTAAGCCTTTTCATTAGTCCTATGCTGTGTTGTGAAAACTTGTTTGTTTTTGCACTATCATTTTTTATCTGAAATGCCAAAGGAGCACTTTTGACTGCTTCAATCATTGTTTTGATAATTTGTTAGCTTCTCCACTCCATGATATTATATGAAGGCTGTCTCTACTTTTGCTGCCTGAAAGCAATTAGTTCAATTATTACGTTCAATTATACTTGCCTGATTGCAATTAGTTCAATTATTACGTTCAATTATACTTGCAACGTTCTATGCAGGAAGCTGATATTAGAATTTACTTGATGTTATTCTGATGTTTTGGAGTTTCACCCATATTAACACATCTGTAAGTCTGCTATGTGTTTGACAATGTGTACAATGATTGAAATTCTCTTTTGCACTTGTGCTTAATTGTGTATGCATTTTTTAGTTGGCTTTGGTTATTTGATGCATAACTTGCTTCTACTCTGAATATAAGATTGTGGCTTAGTTGTATCTCCTGTCTTGACTAGAACTTTTTGCATGTAAGTGAAGAAGTTGTGTTTATAATTATGTAATCCCCTTCCTGCATTAACAGCACCTAAGTTGAGTTCCTGGATTAAGAAGAGAGTGGTTGTGTCTTGTGCAACTGCCAGATGCCTTATTGTACATGTCTGGGGTTGGGGATTGCATTATGATGTCAGGCGACACCATGAAGGTTGGTCTGTCTGACAAGCAAACCTTGTCGTGATGGTTATGAAGGGATAGGGTTCACCCATAACTCTTGAATAATTTTATAGTGACAATTCTTTCTTATTTTGATGAAATTGATTTCTGGCAGGATTTATTCTGTTAGAGCTTTTCCATTAGTATTAGTTAGGCTGCTAAAATGAGTGATACTGAAAACTTTATGTTCCTTTAGTTGTTGATGACTGGTAGAGATTGTAGGTCAATGTTTTAGCTTTGTTGTGATGATAATGTTCATTCTTCCAAGTGAAAATATCTTTTGACTTGTAGGTAAAGTGGGCGTATTCTATTATGATCTCTGAATTATCAGGAAGTAAAGGTAGTCTCATCTCCTACATTGTATTGTGAAAGACGTGCTACTGCTTTCTGGATTTCATACAGTGCAATAAGTCAACTGGAATGGAAGTTTACTTATTCACTTTCAGAATTGCTTTAGTTGCAGTTTTGGGTCATTTTAGATTTCTTTGGTACTGATGAGGATTTGTTGGGTTGTGAAACATGTTGGCTTTGGCAATATATTTCTTTAGTCATTTTATACAAATGAATGATTTCATTCTGCAATAAACATTTTGTTTCATTGTCATGGATATTATGATTTTTGGGATCGTCATGATCATTGTTATTTGTATGCGTATGTGCCATATATATAACTAGATGTATTAAATAATTACTGGGGGCAGGACAAGGATTTGCGTATCTAAAATCTTGAAAATTTTAAAATGAAACCGACCTTTTGGGAAGGAGATCTTACGATGATAGTATGCTGGAAATACTTATTCTGATGGGAAGTCAGAATCTCACTATAAGAGGTCAAGGCCCTATTATAAGTCACCATTTTTTATCAGGTGGAAAAGCAATCTTTCGGCACTTCTGTCAGGATATCTTTTCTATATTTAACTACAATTGTAAGCAGATGTATATGATAGCATATTAATGTTTTTAATTCTTTACTAGCTGGCAAAAAATCAATTATTTTTCGCTGTTTAGCATAGGATATCTGTGCTCCCCTCTTGAGAGTGCTTTCAAAGGTTATCCAAATTGTGATTAATTTAAATTTGTATTTTTGCTTTGTTCCTTCCTTTTGTGGACCAGTGTTTAGTTTTCTTTTTCTTTTCTTGTTGCAGGGGTAACTTGAATCTCACGTTGTTGCCAACATCTGATCTGCGGCTTTCATTCATTGGTGATGATGGTAATGCAGAGAGACTATTTACCTTAAGCAGTACTGCAGAGTGTGCTGCTGTTAACGTTGAGGAGATCCCGGTTGACAGTTCTGGTAGATCGTTTCACATAAAGATAGAAGATGATAGAGATGTTTATTTTTGGTGCTCAGAGAAATCTAAACTTTTGGGAATTGAACTGCTTGCGAAGGTAAATGTAAAAGGATATTTTAGGAACAATGAAAAAATAACATGTTTGGTGTAGTTTCTCATGAAAATTTGATTGGGATCGGTACGTTTTGAAATGTTAAAAATGTTTTTGGATATTAATTGATGTTATTAAAACAAATGTTTTATAAATATACAGTATCCATTTAATAAAAAAAAATCCAATTTTGAAGTGAACGAGAAAATTTTAATTGAGATTATTGACATTTTGTCATATTGACCTACATTGACCTTAAATGACCAATATCGACTTTTCTTTTCAAATTCTTTAGTATATAAATTAGGTGTGAAAAAATGGAAAGAAAGTTTCAACTGTGATTTTAAATGGTCCATGAATATGCAGTTGGATGAACTTATCCTATATTGTTCTGGGGAGAGGCATTACGGATGTTTTGGTCATTCCTTCATAACAAATGTCTTTGGCTTCCTTTGTTGCCTTCTCTTTTTTCGCTAATAAAAGTTTTCTTTCTTCTTATGATAGATGAAGGACATACTGGAGAGAAAACCATCTATATCCGAACTAACTGGAATTAGCAATTCAAGACTTGATTGTTTTGCTACTCATCTACGTACTTATCTTGTGAGTAGTATCCAAGGAAGTTCAGGTGCTTTTTCCTCATCCTCTGCTACCATGTCTCATATCTCAGAGACTATGCCATCAAAGTCTATTCGTGCCCGGCATGTTGGTAATCAGTCGGGGAAAGCCCATTTATCTTATCAGGGAAGCCTGAGCCCAAGACCAAGTTCCTTCAAAGACGGACTACCCAAAGGCTTGTCTTCTTTGAGAAATGCTTCTAGGGAGAAGCTGAGACGCCATGTGGATAGCAGTGGTACAGTAGTTGATACACTTTTGGTGGCAGTGCCACAGATTATTGATGCACCTAGCTCTTGCCAATCTGTGCTACCAGAGGTTAAGAGTTGCTTGATGAACCAATCAAGTCTAATAGATTCTGTTGCTAAATTGGCTGTCCCACCTACTTTTTTCACAGACCCGTTTGCGTCTTCAACAGGTGATCCTCTCTTCTCCTCACACTGCTGTTGGCGCTCACAAGGCACATCAACTGTGCAGTGCCCTTCATCAACTCCCGAACTTCCTCTCTCATCCATTGAGTCACCCCTGCTTCCTCCTCTTTCATCACTATTGTCAGCCACTAGGTCATCTGGCTTCTTAACTTCAGCATCACCTCTCACTTTAGCAGATGTTCCCTCCTTGGAGTTCCCTGCTTTCTTGTCAGACCCAATGGTTCAGTTGTCCAGACCAATTTCTCAACAGTTCCCGATATTCACACCTTTAATGTGTGACCCAATTGTTCATATTCCGGTAATTGATGTTTGTTCCTCAGGTCAGGGCTTTCTTGTAAGTGCTGGTCAAAGTATTTCGAGCAATATGCCACCTCTGAAGCCAATGATTCCTGAATCTGAATCCGTAGTGGAAAAAGGTGCAAGGGAGACTCTGCAGCTACTTCTTAGTGGCTCAAGTCCTACTAGTCCTCCTCTGATTGATGTCCTACCTTCAGTTCTTAATCATAATGATGACCACCTTTTGCTGGTCACACGGAGTGGGGGCATGTACAATGGATCGAGGGATGTTGAGGCCATTGCAAAAAACATTGCAACCGTGAGCTTGGTTTCGTTTTCTGGGAGCTCCATAGTGGATGGTGTTGGAAATGTAAGTGGCAGCTCTGGCACTTTGTTGGAAGGTATTGATGTTTTGCAAGATGGATCTACAGCCGTTAATGAATTGACTTTCAATCATAAAGGTACTCAGCCGTGTAAGGGAGAAGAAAGTACCAGTTGATTTCAGGACTTGTGTTTTGTTCTTGTTCTTCCTTACTCGGTAGATCTATTTTTTGGTTCCCACAAAGTGTAGATATGTGACAGAACAGAAACCCTGTCATTTTGAATTGTAATTAGTTCTTTAATGGCCACTGATCGGGACTTCCTGTTGTTCTGCTTTCAACAGACGATTGCAAGTAGCAAGTAATATGAGACATGTTTTCGGTTTGGGCAAATAGAATATAACAGAACGGACAATTGTAACTAGTCCTTTTAGCGCTCAAGGCGTTTGCTAAAAAGTAAAAGTTGATTAGCAGAGTTGGCTGCTTGTGTAGTGTATTATAACGTAAATAATTTGCATTTCGTTTTATCTAGTCTAGGTAACTAATTTTAGTTACGTTGCTTGTGGATTATAATTAAAATTTGGCTGTTACTGTTAGTTTAAGATGACCATCCACAAATCTAGGCGTCCATTCTAAGCCCAATTAGCTAAATTAATTTATATAAATGATGTCTAACAAGAAATCAGAAATGATAGTACAATTAAGACGAGAATAAGAATTTTTTATATAAATGAAGATAGTATTAACAGGAAAATAGTGGTAATAAAACACGAGACTTCTTAATTTACATTAACAATGAAACAATGTATATTGCAAAAGATCAGATTCTTTCATTTCAAAATACTGGAGAATATTATTGCAAAAGTGGAGTTATGAATTATTTCTACTTTACAATATGAATTATCTTCAACTTTGTACATTAGTATTTAAAATGCATATAATCAAACCAATTGAGTGTTAATTTAAATAAAGTAATCAAATATTTTTTTAGAATTACAACACACCAAATTTATATGGCTATTTGGTCAATTGCTACTCATTATGTTCTATGTGGCTAATCAATCATGTAGATACTATCTTACTGTGAAGAAATGATACTAGGGTTTGGATTTGATTCAACTTGATTCGATCTAGTTCTAAATTAACATGTTAGGCTCGAGTTGATCCAAATTTAAATTGAGGAGTTGGTATGAAGTTTAGTTCGAAAAATTCAAACAACTTGATTACTCTATCAAAACAATGTTGTATTGAGTAAAGTTTTTAAAATGATATCATTCAGGCTTAAGGTTCAAAATTTTATTTAAAATAATATCGTTTTTCATACTTGAGTTGAGTAGTTGAGCCCATTCGAACTTTAGATTAGACTCAAACTACATGTTCTCAAGATTAAACTGGGCCAAGTCGACGATGCACCCCGACCAACTTAATCTATCATTTGTGTTGTAATTAAGCCTTACAATATTTGTTTATTAGAAAGAAAAGCAAGTTTATTATAAAAAATATACTGATAAAATTATAGGCATTAAAATAGACTTATACGTGGGTTAGATTGGAATGGGTTTAACTAAAAGTTAACTAAAATTTTTTAAAAAAAATAGGTTTGTACTCCCCTACCTATAAAATAGACTTAGTTTCAAACTCAGATTCGATTCCTCGATAAAATTTTAAAATTTGAACCCAACCCATAAATTAATATCTTTTAAAATTTTTAATAATGATATAAAATGTAGTTATAACACATTATTTCTTAACATATAAAATAAAATTAATTTTAAATAAAATTTAATCATTTATCAAATGAAAATAACTATAAACTCGTTCTAAAATAAAAAGAAAACTCACAAAGTCTATAATAAACTAAGGGATTGTTTAGTTTCATTTTATTTTTTTGTGGTAGTTTTTTAGTTTTGTTTCTTGTTTTTAGTTTCTTTTTGAATTTTCTATATACCTTTAAAGCAAACATTTAATTTTGAACTATAGAAAGAATAATGTCACGTTATAAAATACTTTCACCAATTTGTGAGGAACTTCTAGATTATGCTAGTACTCACCAGTAAGCGAAAAATCAAGGCAATCTTTATCTAATTGTGGCTCATGATTCAAAACATACTTGTAACATAAAGCATGATAGATTATGCATACATCAATATTATATTTCTTTATCATATTCAAATGATAACTTTTAAAAACAATCTCAAATAAATTCTTAAGTTTTGAAATCCATTTTGAATTTTAGCAACAAAATTATCAATCATCTTTAGTCCTAAGATTCAAATTGTGATGAAAACATTTAACCTAAAAAAATTTGCATACTGCAAACTAATAAACCACTTGTAGCAAATTGTGATGAAACTTGACCATGTTATCATTATAAGAAGCATTGTTTAATGAGATTGATAAAAATCTTTTTATCAACCTAATATTGAGCCAAGCAAATAGCTACATCATTCACAAGTGATAATCCATCAAAGGAGGATTTATTGCCTTAAAAAGAATTATCATTTTATGTGATTTCCACTTATTATCAGTAAAATGAATAGTATATTCATTATTTGATATACTAGTAACAATCATCTTACTAGTAACAATCATCATATTAATCGTCTTACCTAATTCAAGATGAACATGTTTCATATTTTTCAGTACTATCAGAATTTGACTTAGTTCCATTATCATATTGTCATATATCCTTCTTCTTTTTCATACAACATTTTTTAAATGAAGAAGTAACAATAATTGCATTAAGTTTTGGATTTTCTTCTTAGCCATAAAATTAAATGTAGTAGAATACAACTTTTTTGTTTAAGGCTAATTAATTAGTTCTATATAATAAAATAAAATTATTATATTTGTTAGGAAAATGGAATATTTTGATAATGAATTCATAAAAGAATGCAACTTTGGTCACTTGTCTCCTTTTGGTTTTTAAAAAATTAAAAAAAAACTGATATCTCATTACGCATGTGTTTATGCTCCGTTATTATATAATTTTGAGACCTTCCAATAATTTATCCTTTTTTTTCATTAAGTTGTTTTATCTAAAAAATCTACAAAAAAAAATCATTTGAGAAGTTTTTTTGAAAAGCTCCAAATTTGAATTTCTTAAAAAGTTATATTTTGGCTACTAAAAAAGTCATATCTATTAAATAATTTTTTTATTTTATAGCTAAATTCTCATTTTTATTAAAAAAAGGCTTTTGTGATGGAAAAAATACTTATTAACGTCTTAAAAGCTCATCCAAAGAGTCACTAAGCTTGGTTCTTATATAATTTTGAGACCTTCCAATAATTTACCCTTTTGTTTTCATTAAGATGCTTTATGTATGAGTACTTGTCACTTTTGCCATAAGTCATCAAGAATTATAATTACACAATTATCTATCTATTCCCATAAGAATTCTTATATATGAATGAGAAGACATTTGGTCATATTTACTCAGTCTACAGTTATATTTAGTCATTATGATATGCGAAAATAAGAATGAAACCTAAAAATTGACTTATAGTAAACAATTAACATAAAATAAAAAAGAATATATATATTTTTTGTATTGTAAAGATTTTACATAGAGACTATCACTGCCTTATTCAGTTTTCTGTTTAGAATAGAAATAATCTATAAGATGAATATGCATTATACTTTACAAACAAAATATTTGTAGACTATCACTACCTTATTCAGTTTCCTGTTTAGAATAGAAATAATCTATAAGATGAATATGCATTATACTTTACAAACAAAATATTTGTATAAAGAAAATAAAAAATATATAAATCCTTTACTTAGGGAATTTTGTATCTTCTATTTTATTTATCTAATAACAATGTGAATGAAAAAATGTAATTTGACTTAAATTTAAGATTTATAAATATGGTTTTAAGTTGGATAAATTAGACTTTTTATTATCTAAACTCGACTCATTAATTTTTTATACCCAATTTTTAAATTCAAAACTAATTCATAAACTAATTTTAAAAATATAAATTCTTTAATTTTTGAACTCAGCCTATAGGATCATTTTGTAAAAGATCTAAAAGATTGAAATCTTTGAAATATTTTGAACTTTTCATGAACATCATAGCGAATACAATTAAATCATTTATGGCTCCTACATAAATAAGAAGCTATGCAACAACTACAAAATTAACGCTTGATAAAATATAGAATAAGGATATACAAACAAACTGTTGATATTAAGATAGAAAATATAGATGATGTCCATTATTACTATTATTAAATGAAAAATATAATTCATATATTATAGAAATAGGTATTTATATTTAGAAAAAATAAATGAACACAAAAGTGAAAATTTATAATTTAAGAAATTCAAGTCTATGTCGATATCGAATTTGGTTCTAGTATGATACAATATTGATATCGTTTCGGTTAATTTTTATAAATTATAAAAATTTTCTTTAAATTTTTTTAAGATTGCACAATAGTCTATCAATATATTTTGCTATAAAATTTTTAATTTTACATCAACATTGTTTCTAAAAATCATAATCATAGAAATTTGAAATAACAATTATCTCTTGATTTCTATAATATTACTTTTTAAATATTTCACATATAAATAACAAACATTATTAATATAAGAAAATATTTGTTTAATCTTCATACATATACAAAACTACAGATAGTAAGTATTTTAAATATTACAATTTTATCATATAATAAAGAACAATTATATTAAAATATCAATACAAAAATAAAGCTCCTTAAGTATTATAACAAAAGTTCCTGCCAAGGAATACAACCAAGCATAAGCAGCACCTAAAACAAAAACATTTGTAGTTAAAAGTTGTATATTTATGTTGCATATACAAAATTTAACACAACCATCATATTATAAGTGAAAATAAAAGAAGAGAAGAGATGAAAAATCCGAAACTTCATTCAATTAAATATATGCTCAAATCGCATTGACCCTAATTTTTATTTCGTACAAAATCTTCTTTATTGAAAGAAGCCTCATCATTACCATTATTCAGATTCATTGCATCAAATAATATATTAATACTTGTCCATCCAAGATTATCTTCCAAGTAACTCTCTTCTATCAAGCTTGATTTCTCAAAAACCCAATCCGTTAAAAGATCGATATGATCAAGACAAATTAGATCTATAAAACAATTTATTCTTTATTAGGATATTACAAAAAAATTTATGTAACTTAATAATGATAATAACACAAATTTCGCAAAGTTTTAAATTGTATAAAAAAGATCAAGTCGTTTAATCTTTCACGTTTCAATCTATTCATTTTCTTGGACCAGACAAATTAAAATTTTACTTTAATTCTTTTTACTTCTTCTTGCACTCACATATTGACTCAAAATTCGAATTGTAAACCTTTGTAATTTTTGAACACTACTTCTGAATTTGTCTCATCAAGTAAATGTAAGACAACAAAAATAATCTTATAAATAAAATAAAGTGATGATTAGTTTTTTATTAGTAATAAAAATAAAAATACCTAGATTAAGTTTGTTTTTATGACAAATAGTAGTGGACATCCCAAAATAACTAGAAGTATCCTTATAAACTTCCATGTGTGACCTTAGGAGATCTTACATCATCTAATTGATAACAATTATTGTAATAGTTAATAGCATTCACATATTAACTTTAACTTTCCTTGTAAAACTAGGTTTAAAATAAACACTAAGATTAAAAAAAATGCCCTTACTTTAAACAATAGAGAGTAAGATTGCCTTTCCTATCTCTCATTAATGATTGAAAGATAAAGTGTATGTAAAGAAGACCTGTCTTTTAGATTGACCTTAAGTGTTTTCTTTGCCCTCTTCTATGACATTATAAAAATAACCTATTGTTGTCTTCTAATCATTACTAGTTGAATGAAGTCCTCTTACCAAAGGCTCTTAAAAATTATATAACAAATTAATATTGAGACCAAAATTTATAATATTTAAGCATAAATATAAAAATCTCCAATTTATCATTAAACTTAGTATACTAAGTTACAATCTAGTTATTACTTGTAAACATTTGCCTCAGCTCATCCTTCATTAGAATAGAAAACTAAAGTGATAAGAAATTAGTCACAAGGCTTATAATAATAGCACAACACAAATTTTTACTATTAGTGAAATCATTTCTCATTAAGTTTAGAACTCATGTATGATTATAAATGAACTTGATTACTTTTTTTTTTTGCATAGTTTCATCAATGATAGAAAAGTATATAGTATCTCCAATACAATGTGCAACATAAAGAGTCCAATAAAAAGAATTAAACTTACTTTGCAATCTTTTTTCTAATCACTTTATAAACAAAATCATTGTTAATGATGAACTGTAAATTGTTTTTAGGTCTTTAAATTGTTTTTAGTGCTAACTTTATTCATAGCTTTATCAAACATCTGAAACAAAGTATTAACATTTCTAACAAGGCTAGGTGCATTAAAAGGCTTCAAAAACATTTTCCCATATCAGAATAAAACAAAAATTGATAATATGATTATATCTTCTATTTTTTTAACCATCACATATGATTGAACACCCAAGTGTTGCTAAGTCATTCTTTTTTCATCCAAATAACTCTTTATTTCATAAACTTATTTGTTAAAAAATTATCTCTATAATCATCAATCAAAGGAGCTTTGTAATTTGGACCGTAAAAGGTAGTAATATCCACCATAAGCTGGTAATAGTAAGATTGAGCAATATTAAATGATACACCGACAACATACCACCATCTAGCCATTGTCATGTCCGCATTATAATCTACTTCATTAGATTTTAAGGCACTATAGATTGAAGGATGACCTCCAGGAGTTATTTGTGATGTAAAAAATTTAGAAACCTATCTTCTTCTCTTTCTCATATAGGTACAATTATCCTCTCTTGTTGGGTAAGAATACCAACTTCAACATCTCCAATATCACCATAACTACTGCAAAAGGAACTTCTAATACCAATTTCGTAGTTCAATCTTTGCCTTCTATTTTTCTTATGTTGATACTCTTAAGCAAAGTTTTCATTTTGTCATTTCATATTATGCTGACTTTTTTTATAAAGCTCTACTACATTACCTTTGTTCCCATCTATATGTTTCTTTAATGTGTTGATTACTTCACATTTTAAATGCTTGTTATAATACAAATAAATGATATGATTCTCCATTCCAAAAATCATTTTAGCATGACCTAAGCTGGATCATTGAATCTTCCTAAAGCGATTGAATTATTAGGATTACTTGAACTTTCCTCCATTTATCTGTAAAAATAAATGAAGATATATGTTAAAATTAAATTAATAACTTCATATCAAAACAAAGTTCTTCTTCCAATTTAGTTTCATTATTAACTACTATTACAAAATGTGTATTATTCAACTCAAAACAAGCATAGAAGCACGTTTTAGAATCTAAAAACATATATATAACTTAAACTCCTAAAACATACATACATCTTATATTCAAAGTCAATAGTACAAGAGTACTTATTATCAACTACTAGTGATAAGGAAAATATGAAATAAGTTATGTGCAAAATAACAAGAAGCAATAAAGCAGTAACAACTTCTTAGTAGTCATACGATATAGACACATAAGTGAATTTTAAGAACTTATATAAATGAATCATTAAGAAAATTCGAGACTTAACCATATTTTATCTACGAAATTCAAAAATTGTAATTATAATAACCATAGATATCATTAAAAAATTGTTTATAGATACATTTGTAACACACATCAATTTGTTGTATATTACATTTTCTTTGGAAATAAACAATTGCACATTTCAACAATGATTTTAATGTAAAAATTAAAAACATCATTATACTCTCATAATTACAATCTATATGGAAGCAAATCATATAGTATAATTTATTCCATAATGATCTCAAATAATCAAATCTCAATTATTATGAATTCTATAATAATAAAATTATTTCAAAATCTCAATCAATAATTTATTGTAGAATGGTAAAATTATCTCAAATTTTAACCAACAATTTATTCCATAATCATAAATTTATAACAAATCCAAAATTCAAATTACAATTTAAAGCCTATTTTTATTGCTTATAGTCATAAAGTAATTCCAAATCCAAAATCCAAATTGTAATTAAAAACTTATTTTTGATTTAAACAAGATTAAAAGGCCATTAATTAGCAATTATTTCTAAATTGCAAAATCTGTCATTTAAACAAAATTCAACCCAATCACTATTCACCATTCACCATTCATCATTCAAGCCAAGCCAAGCCCCGATTGCCACACAACACAATCCATAATCCAATCTTCTAGACAAATTCATAACACAAGCCACAATTGCTACACAACACAATCCTTAACATAACACAAGTTACATAACCTAAGAGGACAAAACTAAAAGGCAACACGACAGATCTTTGACAGTTGATGAGAGGAGAGCAGAGAAGCAACAGACGATTATGGCATGAGGAGAGTCGATCTGGACTAGAAACAAGGTCGTGACGCGAGCTAGCTATTGTAGTGACGATCACTGGACATCGAACTACAAGAGAGAGTGGTGTGGCATAACGATGCTGCGATAGAGCTCTAATGGGTGTAGTGTGGCAACTAGCGATTGCAAGAGCTAGTGGTGACGATGACGAATTGAGGGGTGAAGTTGTCCTAAGGCCATCTCTAACCATGATACTAAAATTTTACACTAATTTGGTGAAAAAGAGAATATTCTAAGAATCTTTTTACACCAAATTTGGTGTTATTCTAACCATTCTACATCAAATTTTTATACCAAATTATTTTTAAAGAGTACACCACAATAATTTAGTTATTAACTAAATTAATTTATATTTATACAATGATTTTTATTTATTTATTTATAAAAATTAAAA
>JANTNU010000233.1:18779454-18795236 GCA_024752395.1 Erythroxylum havanense | reverse complement strand
AAAATAAATGCAATGTTGGGTGAGTTTGCGAACTCAGCGAGAAACCATCATCGATGGTTCACCCAACTCATGCATACTCAAATAATTCACAAGATATCATATATATATATCACAACCAGAAAATTTCATACATGTAATTTCACATTTCATGCAATTCACACTTGATCACTCATGTACAATGCATATGTGACACTTTCCGTTTATTACATTGTTGTGACCGTGAGCTTGAGCTCATATACGTTGAGCCATTGGCTCTGAAAACATTGAGCTTATAGACTTGATACGTTGAGCATAAAGCTCTGAAAATCGTTGAGCTCGAGGCCCTGTGCGTTGAGCTTAAAACTCTGAATACGGTGGCTGCACCGGTCACAACTGTCAATTATCTAATCATGCATAATGGCATGAATGCACATGTTCAATACACAGCAACTGTGTCACACTCTATCATCCTATATCCAATTTTACATATATTCAATTCTATTGCAATTGGGCACAATTAACACTTCTATCACATACTCCAAATATTTCGAACACCTGAGGTCCGAAATCAATCAAAGAAAAACACATGTAATCCTTCCTTAACTCCCCATGGCATATGTACTGAAAACTATACATATATAGGTTGAGAAACCAACTAGGTTACTTACCTCTAACTTCCGAGCTATTGCCGGGAAGTCTCCGCTATATCGGACGGTCGACAGTCCACTTACGCCTCTATAACAATCAAAATACAATTCACATTACTAATTGTATCAATTCCAATATTCAATGATGCATATGTATTGAATAATTTATGTACTATACATGTTATGACATTTCTGACATAAACCCGAATCATCTCAATTTCGCGTTTTCACTCTAACCCATAGCAAGTCCTAATACCATAGTTCAATTGACTATACTCCAATCAATCATTAACTAATCCCAATTTAACCTCAAAATTCTTAAATTAAACAAAGCATTTTCGGCCTAAAGAGGCACCCTCGCCGCGGCGTCTAATCCCTCGCTGCGACGTAAAATCTTCTGCTCGTCGCGACGTGCAGGCGAAATCCGCTCGCCGCGACGTACTTATCCACTCGTCGCGGCGTGCGCCTAAAATCAGCTCGTCGCGACGTACAAATTAAATCTTCGTCGCGACGTGCAAGAAAAGGGGGCTCGCCGCGGCGTGTTCATCACACGTCGTGACATGCGAAACCAGAATTGCGCCCGAAAACCCAGAAATTTCCCAGATTTTCTGATATAAATCATTCAAACCCCTTTTTAAACACTCCAAAACAACTTCCTATACTTAACACAACTCATTCTTAACCTTAAATCCACCAAATAACCATTATTCCACAAATACCCAAATCAAAATCAACATTTTCCCTAAAACCTATATCATCCGAAAACTTACAACTTTCCAAACAATTAAATACTCAAATCCATGATCAGATTAAACTTTGTAAAACATAAAGGAACAATAACTTACTTGATTAAGCTTCTAATCCTTCCAAATCACCAAGATAATCCAAATCTCAAGCTACACCACATCGACGGCAACACTCAAAGCCAAGCCCATCTTCAATTCTTCTTAACCAAACCAAAGGAAATTATTCAAGGATGGAAGAGGAAGCAATTAGCAAGAAAGAAATCAAGAAGCAAGTCATAGGAAGATCCACGATGATGGAAAGAGGAAGAAGAACCAAATGTCTTTTAAAATCAAGAGGATATCGTGGAGCAAATTTCAAAGGTAAGGGTTTATATAAATTAGAGGATTAAGGCTTGTTTGGCAAATTTTAGTTGCCACAAGACCAATCCGAACAACCTCGATCCAATTTTTAATTCTAATTTCTCCCGAATTTCAATATCTATGAATAATAACCCCTAAAATCATAACTCCAATTATTTCCTGCCAATTTTCAATCAATCTCGGAACCGGAATTCAATTAATCAGTCATTATGTAAATTTTTCGGTCCGGACCTATAGCTCCGAAAATTCCAGAAAATTCCTATAAATCTCCAAAAATATAAATTGCATAATCCTATACTCCATTTTCATAATTCAAATCCCTAAAATTCAATGTGACTCTCCAATTCACTAATCAAAGTACAATTAACCTTAAAATCACAAAATCTCCAATTTTTCGCAATCAGGTCAGAAATCTGTCATACATGCATGTACGTACATATGCTAGTGCAATAACAATCATTTATCACTAATATAGAGGCTATGAATGCATATGCAAATCACATTATAAATGCACCCAGACTGAATTCATCCAAATTACCGATATGCCCTTCATACCGGTAACGGGATGTTACACTAGCTCAATCCCAAAGGTGTCTACGCCCCATTCCTATACCAAAATGATCAATTCCTACCTTAAACTGATATCAAACACAAAAGAACAACCATAAAGATCAAACTAAACAAAAACACATAAAGCAAGTCCTAAAGCATAATAATACTAACCTATCATGGAAGAAACACATACCAATTACTTAGAAAAACACATACTATTGCACAACTATCAAATTCCCCACACTTAAATCCTTGCTTGTCCTAAAGAAAAATCAAACTCAACCAATCAATTCCATCCCTTCATTTTCACAAAGATCAAAGCATGCAATCCTTCAAATTTTGGCGAACTCAAAAGTCAAGCTATTACACATGTCATGACTACTTTTCATTAGTGTACATAAGTAAACTCGATTTATGGCACCATCACTGAAAGATAAGTGTAAACGCAAAATGAATCTTTCTCATGGTTTTACCATTTCTCTCAATTGTTTGATGGTTAGTATTTTGCTTAAGCTCCCTATAGGAAACTACACTACCATATGCTTGCTAATACACCAATTCTACTCTACAATAATTATATGCGTAAATAGATCAAAAGGGTTTGTTTTGGGTTGTAATATGGTAAGGGTTAAGGTGGGTCAAACGAGGTAAAGGGTTTAATATAAGCATGCATAAAGTAATAAGTGAACAAAGGGATATAAAACATATTCTGAGATATACAAATGTAAATATACTACTACTCCACACTTATTGATGATACCATAATGTTCATCCCTTTTTCTTTTTTCTTTGTTCTTTTTCTTTTTTATATAATTGAAGAAACAATAAAAAATAGCAACTTGATACAATGTGATTGAAGAGTAGAAGTATAACTCAACTCATCTCAGAACGAAAAAAATTTGTACCAAAAATTCCAAACTAGTGCATCACTTAATACTTTACTAAACTTGTGAATGGGTAGGCTAATGAGGTTTTAGGTTTTGAAATATGAGGTGTTTTCAAGAAACAAAAGGGTTAAGGCTCAACGGAGCTAACGAGGGATGATAAAAAGGGTAGGTCAATTAAGCCAAGAGTTATAACAAAAAAGGCCTTAATCATTTCTATTAAGCATACATCCAGTAGACTTAAATCAATTCAAAGAAAGTTTTGAAAGTAATAACCTAAAAGGGTATCACACACTCAAAGAAATAAGATTACTATAGATGAAGTCATATAAGCTCAATCCTCACATTGGCTCAAAGAAAATTCATTATGCATCTCTACGCTACCTTATTACTCAAATATCACATTTCGAACAAGCTTATGCAACCAACTACTTTTCATCACTCAATATGCTTCACTCTATACTCAATTAGCCTAATTCAAGTTCAAGAATGCATTTAATCTTATTCCAACTAGCATGAAAGAATCTCATGGCAAAACATATAAAAAAAGATTCAAGTATGGTTCCATTGCTTAACACAACACAACATCAAACAACAACCTAATATGCCTAAAACATGTATCCTAAATAGTAAATAAAACAAATTTAAATGATGCAATTGACTAGGCAAATGTCACCTCCCCATACTTGGACAACACATTGTCCTCAATGTGACAAGGTAACCATAAAATGAAATGAAAAAATCAAACACAACATCAAACAAGAAAATGAACAACACAACTAATAAAGTCAATAAAATAATATAAATAGTGAAGGGTAAGAAGGATTATGGAGATTAAGGTAGTGAAGGTGTAGGAGATGGGACTTCAATGTTTTTTTTTGAAGAACTTTAGGGATTTCTTCCTTATATACCATTGCTCCTTGTGTACTTGCCACACTTGGTTGTCGAGCTCATTGATTTGCAACATCATTTGTTGTCGATTTGTGGCTATCTAATCAAGAATATGCTAAAACCGATCAACAACTGTTGCTGTTGTTGGATCCTCTTTGATTGTTTCTTCTTGAGGCTCCGGTGGTGCCTGAGAGGTGGATGGTTGCAACGTGACTGCGTTCTTACCCTTCCTATCCTTGATAGTAGTATGCATCTGAAGATTTCAGGGCTCCATAGAATGGAGCTCTAAAATTTTAGAGCATCTTAAATATGATACATCAAGCACATCATAATTAGCAGTACGCATAATATCCACATCAAGACGATAAAACGAAGCCAAAGCAGTGACAACATAAGTCATACCAAAATATGAGCTTTTCTTATTAACGCAACTCATAATAGGCCTAAAAATGCGATACGGGATATTTATTTTAACTTTGTGATCCATACACCAAAGAAAAAAAAGTTCTTTAGCAGATCACTTATTGCTTTCAATTTTATTAAAAACAATTAAGCACATAAATCTGTGAAGCAGTAAGTGCTCTGTGCTACAAATTAATATGTTCGATGCATTCTTAGAATCAAGCGTGTTTTCACCCGTAAGGCTTTTCCAATAGTCATCCACATAGAAGTCATCATAATCATCCAAATTTTTAGTGATTGACAAGTCAAAAAGTGCACGAATGGTGGTATAATCAAGCTTATAAACATAATCACCTATTTTAAACCAAAATGTATCCATTTTAGGATTATAATGAACAGTGGTAAAAAAAGTCAACAGTCATCATGGGGTATATCAGTACATCACAATGAATTAACCGATCCCAACCAATATTGTAGCTAATAGTTCAATATTACACCTCAAACCTAAAGTTTCTAACAATTCAAAGTCAAAGTATCAAGGAGGCAATAATTCTCTATATTTAAAGTCCTAAAATCACAAACCTTCGTCGTCCAAAAAAATTGGGAATGAAGCACAAAAATTTGACCTAATATCGGTTTTAGCTTCACCGGGGACTTGTTGACGCAATTGGTCGATGAGTTTCTGAGCAACAAGCTTCTTTGCAGCCATTGAAGAAGAAAAATCTGCAAAAAATAGGCAAAAGAGGGAGTGAGTACGTTTTAGAGAGAGAAAGAATGAAATAAGAACTCACCAAATCCTTGTATTCTTGATGGTGTAATGTGAAATAAGTGTAAAAGAAGTGATTGATGATGGAAAAGATGAAGAAAATACAAAAGTTTAGGAGAAAAATGAAAGAATTTTGAAGCTAGGGTTAGTGAGAGAGTTGGCTACAAAGAGAGAAAGTGAGGCAAAGTGAAGAAAGAAAAAGAAAAGAGAATTTTTAACAAATTTCTATCGAAGGATCTCACAATCATGGGAATCCCTGTGATTTCCACGATCGTAGGTTAAGGCACCAGAAAGTTTTTGGAGAGCCTTCCCACGCTCGTGGAAAATGGGTTCATTTCTATGATCATGGATTAAGGCTGCACAAAGTTTCTAGAAAACCTTCTCATACTTGTAGGAATCAACCCAATTCCCACGATCGTGGATTGTCTCACTTTTCCTACTTCTTAGCCTTCTTCTAAGCTTAGCATGCATTCCCAATATTCAATCAACCTACCAACACATCAAAATCAACTAACCAACAAGAAATTTGGAAAGAAGACAAGTTAAAACTTAAACAAAATTCAAACCAAACATAATCAAAACCAAACAATCAAACACACAAGTAAGCAAAAGCAAACAAAAGAAAGATAAACATGCTAAATTAAGGTCATTGGCTTAACCATTTCATATGTATTCATGAAGGAGTAGAAGAAAGGAAAGAGATGACTTCCCTTTCTTATAAGTATGTCCCTCTATAGTATGGCATGCATCTATGCCTATTGACCTTAAATGCTTAACCCTTGTCATTTTCCAACCCCAAAGCTCTATGGGAAAACAATTGAATAACCTCACTCCATCTTGACTTAAGCTTTTCAGGAAATAATTGAAGTCATGAATTAAACAAAAGCACCAAGTCCCCACTCTTGAACTCCTTCTTGTTGATGTGAGCATCATGCCACTTCTTTGTCCTTTCCTTATACAACTTAGAATTTTCATAAGCGTCAAACCTCAATTCTTTGAAATGTCGAATCCTAAGAGAATAGGAAAAGGTAGAAATTTAAAGAGATTTACTATCTTCTATAATGAATAGGGAATTATATATTTTAAATTTGAAAGATCTCAATATAATTTATGGATCTAACATTTCTTATATGTAAAAGATTGTTTGAGATTTCAAAAGACTCCTCATAAATGCATTACTTAGCTTAACTCACGAATTCAACATTAAATTTGACACACTAGTAGAATGGAATTCAAAATCTAGTTAGAAAACTAAAAGAACTTCTATATCATATGTTCGGTTTGCTCAACAAAAATATATGCAAGAGATAATTGTTGATAGCCTAAAGTGATTCAGTCTATTTAACCCACAAGTGAAAGGGGCCCAAATACTAGACACCCTAGAAATCATTTAGTCAGAGAATTCATACATATAAGGGTCAATTGAGAAGTCCAAGATTCAAGAATTACAAATAGTTAATATATAATTGACATGAGTTTTTAAAAATAATACAACGTGACAATTAGCTAAAATATAAGGGAGTGAGCTAAAAGTTAGAAAGTTGCTTGAGACATAAGTCCAAAATGTGGATGTCGAGAAAATAGTATAAGACAGTTAACAGGAATATGGAAGTTAGTGAGTTACTTAAGGCAAAAATCCAAACTTTGGAAGTTGAGAAAATAGTAAAAAAGAGTTAATAAGAACATAGGAGTGGATTGGATGTTAGGAAGTTAAGTAGTTACATAATTCCAAATCTTGAATAGTGGAAAGTAATTAGCTAAAATATAGGGAAGTAGAAAAAGATGGGGAAAAAACTACTTAAGGTTGAAATGTGTACAAAATTCACCAGAACTTGGACAATAAAGGGTGATAACAACACAGATTCAATCACAAAACAATCTCAATAAAGGGGGATCACAACATAGACTCGATCATAAGAAAATCTCAAAACTAATCTATAGTGAGAACAATTTACTTATGTTAAGACACTTTCTTATTTTTTTAAGCTTTCTTTACTTTATGAATTTACCTTTGTTACTTCAAAGTATCTCATATAGGTTATGATTCCCTTTTGAAACAATCCATTATTTTCTTCGGTGCATATTTCATTTCATTAAATTTAAGTATTTTGGTAGTTTATGATCTTGTTTTTTAAAAGCTTTTTGAAACCTATTTATATCGTTAATAAAAGTCAGGTATAAGTTTTAGGAGATATCCGATCGTTATTTGATCTCAAGTTAGTTTTGCATTATTGAAGTTATCATTAGCTAGTAATATAAAAGGTGTAAGATACTAACATTTTCTATAGTTTTGATTATTTAAAATTCTTTAAAACACACCTTTCAATATTAAAAAACTATGTATTAAAATTTTACCAAGTTATTTAACACATATCATTATGTAATTAATTATTGAGCATGACGTATGATTGTTCCAACTTGATTTTAGTAGCTAATTAGTTAAATAATAATAAATTTATTTTAAATATTATAAATATTATAAAGTATCTTTAGATAATTTTGAGTAATGATAGTATTTAAAATGAGTAAAATAATAAAAAATCATATCTTTTACTGAATGAAAACTATTGCTATTCCTATATAATTTATAATTAACTATTGTTTCAATAACATAAAAACAAAAGGAGTAGTTAAAAATCTCTACTTACTTTTCATATTTATGATATGTTTTTGAAAAATTTAAGTTCATTTAGTTATCTTTTTATATCAAAAATTAGAAATTAAAAAACTAGATATTAAAAATAGTTTGCTAAATTAATTTATCTCTAATATTTAGTAAAAACATAATATATGAATTTTAATAAAAGTAGAAAAAAATGTTCCCAAATTGAAAATCTGTGATGTTTCAGTGGGCTGAAAGGTATTTTGATCTCAGTGTGGGATGGGAGGAAACTTCCCGTTGGGGGACGGATCCAGGAGCAGCTTGTATTATTGGTCAATATGAAAATGAAAAATGTCTACTTCTTCATCTCCCTTCGAATAAAATATCTACTTTTCGTTTTTGATACCTCCAAGCCGCGCTACCAGGTTGTTTCTTACTCTCGTTCTGTGATTTGGCAATTCTGTTTATAAGATACCTGGTTTCAGTTTTTCAAGGATGTTACTTGGACTCGGTTTTGAATGTCTTTGTTAGAATTCTCAAGATTGTCTTAAAGTTTGCGTCTTTCCTTTTTGATTTTCTAGAGATTACTTTACTTAAAGTTGTCTTATTGGCATGATCTGATGGAAGATTTTTGTGAACCCAGTTCGGCTTTTCATGCCTTTTAGTTCAAAACCAGCTGATCATTTGGTTTTTGGATTCGAAAGTTTGATTATGCTTTTGTTTTCTGTGGGCGAATTATGATGTGGATCAATACGAGAATTATGGTGATATAGTTGTAGCTTTCTCCAATTTGCGTGTTTGTTGGATGTGACAGGCTGGGAGTCGAGAAATGTGGAGCTGGTAGGGGTTGGAATGCTCAATTCATTTGCTACTTATTCTTGCTCTGGAGGTTGTTTCTTGATGTTTCCATGGTTCGTGATAAGGTCCAGATTAAGGTTCTCTGCCATTAAATCAGTATTGTCATTTTTCAGGTGATGTTTGTAATCGTCCAAAAGAAAGGGCGATCTTTATTGCAACAGATTACTTGAACTAGTTATTGTTGGTTAGACACATATAATGTCAGCTTACGCCCATCAAATGGAGAGGCAGTACTCTGTTCAGAGTCTCTCGAGTAGGGGAGGTTCTGGTAAGCATCACTTTTTGATGTCCATATTCAATCTATAACTTCAGTGATGAAAACACCCCGCCATATGAATGGGACCATAAATTTTTTTGTGAAAGGCTCTGGGACATGTATGCTGAACCTTGATCCGATGCTTTAATAAAAAGGTCAGTCAACCTTTGGTTGATATGCGCAAATGCATCCTAAATGAACATATATACACCCATACATACGTTGCTATTCACTGTTTTTTGGTCCATGTTGCTGTGCTTTATCTGAAACAACACTTACCATGGATTATCTACAGCATGGATATGATGTATCATTTCATCAATACAAAATTTAGATCTCTGAAAATTGATTATACATTTCCCATGTTAGTTGGATTGGTTGACAAATCTTCTGCAGATTCTTACTTGTGGACTTCTGCTATCTTTTAAGTTTGGATTAGAATACTTCTTACGTTATTTGGTCCAAATTTATTGAAATGTTAATTTTGCTATCTTTCTTTGTACAGAGATTGGAAGCCATTTTGTTGTGGAGTCTGGGTTCTACATGACATCTTTTGCTGCTACAATCTTTATAGCTGCTCTTGTAACTGTTGGAGTTTTATTGATCACCTTGCTGATTGCTTTAACCATAATGTTGCAATCGTGTCAGAATAGCAATAAAGGTGTTGTTGAGATCCAAAAAACAATTGATGACTACAAATACTGCAGGCTTTTTGTGCAGCATGCAGAGTTGAACGGATTGGGGATAGATGATTTCCCTGCAGCTTGCAGAAATCTTGCCATACACCAAATAATGGAAGGTCAATATAAAATAAATCTAAATGTTAGTTTGTGGATGGTTGAGAGATACTTTGACAGTGTTGTGCCATCAGATGATAGTCGAGATGTGGTGTTGATGGACTTAGATGACATTCTTCCTTTGAGTTCCGGTAACAGACATCTATTGCAACGTGGGTAATTACACGAAATTCCTCACCATCTTGTTTGCCTTCTCAGCATCTGCTTCCAAACTTCTAATGGGGTTCTATTTGTTAGATCATAAACTTCATTGGTAGCTGTTTACATCGTTGATCTATGCTGTGTCTCCTAAATTGCATGTTGAAGTTAGTTGATGGTTTTCTTGTGGCTTGTTCTTTCATCAAATATCAATTTTGGTTATCATACACGGAGTCAGTATTTAATATTGAAAAGTGAGGTATAAGGTCTCCTTCATCCTCTTTTGATACAGATTCTGTAGTGCTTGTTTCAAAGAGGTGAAACATTTGAAGCAAATGCTTTTTCTACAATTGTACACCAAACTTCAAGCTAGTGGTTGGTCTTTGATTTTGTTCTCACAAAAGCCTGAGCAAGAAAGAAATGCCACCATAGAGCAACTTACAACTGCAGGATACGGTGGTTGGTTGTTTATCATAATGAGGTAATACTTTTGCACTATGTCTACATCTAGTCATTCTTTAAGGTTCTTTAGTTTTGTTTTCTTCTCCTGACCTTCTAATTCACTAATTCCCAGCCTCTAATATACTAGGACGAGGCTACAAACTATTAAAGATTATGCATTTCTTATAATTATGACACGAGGGAAGTTATAGCAGTCTCAGATTGTGGAGTTTATGGATGTTTTGGGAAGCAATCAGGTAATTGATTCAGGGAGCTTAGGGATATAATTTGTGGGAGAGTTTGCAGGATCCCTACTTGTTTGTTCAATATCTGCATAGTTCAGATTATGTCGACCAGCAATTTCTGTTGTTGTGACACAGAAAAAAATGCACATTAAAAACATCCAATTTTCTTGAGGAATATTTTCTGGTAGTTACCTTAAAGATTACATGACATTTTGGTATTCTGCAAAGAAAATGGATTGAGCTTGCTTTCTTATATGATAAACTAGAGAGTTAAAATTTTCTCCACCCTTATAGATCAGAAGAAGAAATGCATATGGGTAGCAATGGATACTTTCATAGACGAAGGGAAGTATTGCAGAAAGAGGGGTTTCGTATCTCAAGTATAATCAGCAGTCAAATGGATGCTTTAACAGGTCCGACATTGGGAGAGCGCATTTTTAAGCTTCCGAATCCTGCATATTACTACCTGGAGGACCAATGCGAGCATGTTTATGTGCCAGCGTAGACCATCGTCTATGTGACATTCATCCCTTCTTTATTTGTGGAATCAAGGATTTTTATAGGCTTGTGCTAGAGAGTCTTAATGGTCATATGGTGTAAATAAATACTGGATAGTCAATTGTTTTCGAAGTATTTGTCTGATTTGATTTGATATGATGTTTAGTTTGTTCTGCACTCTTTCCCCACAACTAGGTGATTGCGGACCCTTTTTTTTGTTTTTTAGTCCCCGCAAAATATGCTTTATTGGATTGCTTATTCAAGATATGTATGTTACCCCTCACAAGACGCTATAAGAATTGGCTTGAAGTAACAGAGCAGTTCTGGAAATATTAACAAAGGAAAAACAGAATATCCATAGCTTAAGATGAAAAGATGAGATGTTGCAACCATGTAATTCTTAGATTTGCAGATTGCTTGTTCTATTTCTTCCTGCTCCTGAAATATAATCTAGTTGAGTCTACTCATTTTATCCATAGCTTAAGATGAAAAAGCGAGTTGAGATGTTGCAACCATGTAATTCGTAGATTTGCAGATTGCTTGCTCTATTTCTTCCTCCTTATTTCCTTTCTATGATTCTTCAATTTCAGATCCAAACTCATTCACGGATGTTTGTTGTTGGGTTTGAGCTCCATTCCTATGTGGAGAAAGGCTCAAAATTAAAAGCACATCATGTGTCTCACTTAGTAAGTCGAGAGGGATTAGATTAGGATAACAGAGTGGAGTGATATTCAAGTTAGAACAATAATTAGTGAGAGAAAAGGAGAGAAAAAGTCAATTTTGCATGTTCACAGAGTAGGCAGATTGAAATTGCATTTGCGAATTTGTTATCCGTTAGATCGGGCTGAAATTTGGTCAAAAAGTTTGGAACATTTGGTTCTTTATTTTCAACGGTTGGATCGTCGATTTGTTACTTGGTGTGAAAGCAATTCAGTTCAATTTGAGCCTATGTTTATGATATTTTTTCATCTTCTTGATTCTCTATTGTAAGCATTGTTGCTTTGATTCTTAGTTGACTATTAGCACTGATTTGTGCACATGATTGAGGCTCTGTGGTACTCCTATTTTAGTCATAGTGGAGTTGTTTCTTTGGTTTGGACAACCCATGGTTTTTACCCTTACATTGAGTGATTTTCCACGTTAAAATCTTGGTGTCTTTTGATTTATTTGTGTTATTTAATTACTGCCATATATTTGTTTGATTGTCTCTCATTGATTATTGCATGTTAAGGGAATTTAATTCCGTTGCATATTGTTATTGAGGTGTTTTTCTCATCAAAGTGGTATCATATCCTTGGTGTTAGAGTTGTTTGACTTGCTTGAATGATGGAGATAAATACAAATAGGATGGTCTATTTAAACGGTACTAATTATCATTAATGGAAGGGCAAGATGAAGGATTTGTTATTTGTGAAGAATATGTATCTTCCTCTGTTTGCTATTCAGAAGCCAGATTCCAAGTCTGGTGAGGATTAGGATTTTGAACATCAACAAGTGTATGGTTTTATTCGGCAATATTTAGAAGACAATGTGTATAATCATATTGCTAATGGGACATATGCAAGAACATTATGGGAGAAGATTGAGTCCTTGTATGCCTCTAAGTTAGGGAACAATAAATTGTATTTCCTAAATTGTCTATTGAATATGAGATACAAGGATATGACTTTTATTTTAGATCACTTGAATGAATTTCAAAGGCTTTTAGATTAACCGTTAGGAATGGTTATCAAGTTTGATGATAAGGTTTTGTGACTATGGCTTTTGATCACTCCACCTGAGTCTTGGAAGATATTTTGAGTTTCAATTACAAATTCAACCCTTAATGTGTTGTCTCTTTACAAATAGCAAATAGTGGTGCTCTCAATGAAGAGATAAGAAGGAAGGCATGTGGTTCTTCATCACAGTTTAAGATACTTGTCACTATAAATAGGGTGAAAAGTCAAAAAAATGAATCAAAGGGTAGTAAAGAGAAGAGTAGGAGTAAGTCCAAGTCCAGGTATAAGAATTTATAATGCCACAATTGTCACAAAATGGGGCACATTAAAAAGCATTGTTTTCAGTGGAAAAAAGAGAACAAGGGCAAGAAGGGTAAGTAGAAAGAGAAGGGTCAATATGATGATAATGATCGTGTTACTACTGTTACCAATGATGATCTTATTCTTCTTTATGATTATGACACAACTAATCTTATATTAGATGAGAACACATGGGTAGTAGACAGTGCTGCCACTTTACATGTACATAAAGGAAGGGTTCTTTACACCTTACACGCCAGGTAACTTTGGAACATTAAAGATGGGTAATGATGGCATATCTAAGGTGATTAGTATTGGTGACATTTGCCTTCAAACCAACATAGGAGTGAGGCTATTACTTAAAGGAGTCAAAAATGCACTAGGTGTCTGTTTTAATTTAATCTTTATTCAGGTGCTTGATGATGAAGGTTATGATAACCATTTTGGTTCTGAAATATGGAAGCTCACTAAAGGCAATTTAGTTGTGGCCAAAGAAAAGAAAATATCTAAATTGTATTAGACGAAAAGTTCAATTGCTAGAGACAGTATGATTGGTTTGGATATGGAGGTGTCAAATTTGTGGCATCGAAGGCTTAGTCATATTAGTGAAAAAAGGTTAAACTGCTTGGCCAAAAAAGATGTGGTTCCAGGATTTAAGAGTGTAGAATTGGAGAAGTGTTCTCACTTCATGGCTGGTAAGCAAACTAGAGTGTCATTTAAGAAGCATCCTCCTTCAAGGAAGTCAGAGTTGCTTGAGTTAGTGCACTATGCCATTTGTGGCTCGTTGAAGGTAAAATATTTTAATAATGCTTTCTACTTTGTTACCTTTTGTAACACTCCACTCCTGTAAGACATGAACCTGACATTGATGGTGATATCCGAGTCCGTGTTCTGCGAGGGTGATGTGCTAAAACACTCAATTATTCAGAAATTAGTATAAATTTTTTTGAAATCAATAACATATTTTACGGAAATTGACACTCAAATTGGGTCCACATTCATTCATCAATATTTTCAATTAACACAATTTTCAATGGTCATTTGGCCCCTTCCACAAATATAAGACACTTGAGTCATTTCGAAATACAATTTATACAAAAAGTTGCAGAATATATAATTTACTATAAAATAGAGAATGTAATACAGACGCGAACTGATCCCGACCTCTATCCTTCACTTGTATGCTGTAGGTATACTCCCGTTGGCCTAACCGGGTATTCTTCTAATCCTAAAAAATAGTTGTAAATTTTGGGTGAATTTTGCGAACTCAATGATAGACCATCATCGATAGCTCACTCAATCACATAAAACATAAATTCACATAACACATACATCACACATTACACATTATTTCACACTTCATATTCACTTTAACACTTCATATTCATTACACTTAGTCGTTCATATTATGCATATGCAATGCACATGAGACTCACTTTCCATTTGTTACTTTGTTGCGACCGAGTGCCTAAACTGTTCCATATAGGACTCATTGATAACTGTCCCTTATCCTCTTGGGGGATACAGGACTCATTAAATATTGAGCCTGAGGCTCTAAATTACTTGTGAGCTCGAGGCTCATTTTTACTCGTTGAGCTTTAAGCTCTATTCGTTGGCTACTCTAGTCACAATTGTCATTATATTTCATGCATTCATGCAATAGAATGCATCACTCACATTTGCATATCCCATTCAATCCCTTTCTCGTATCATCAGACCTTAGTCCGACATTCTACATTGAAGTGGAGAATTCACAATTTCATTCATATACAAATACACATACACATTTATAACACATTTAACAATCACATTCACATATAACTAGCTCTTCACTATCTTATTCATATATCATAATCATCGGACCTTCATTGTCCGAATTTCAACAATCAAATCACATTCATAATCACTCAATTCATAACATAAACAAAACAAACAATAAAGTAAGACCATCTAGGTCTACTCACAATACGCTCAAGATTAACATTTGCTTTCAAATTCTGGGAACATCTAAATGCGGATACTTGACCTGCACAATCCATTTATACAAAAACACACATTGCACACTCATCAATAATTGCATAAGTAAAAAAAATTCATTTATGCACAATTGTAATAATGGACAATGTATAATGCATGCTCAATGACAATTCCGGGAATATGTTCTAGAACACATATTATGCTCATTCCCATTTCATAATTCATATGTGTCTAATTTAACTTAGCTTTACACTCCATTTGTATATAATCTTTCTAAACTCTCCTTTCAATCTTTACCTTTTTCATGTGTCTAGCTTATTCACAAGTTTACACCTCAAGAACACTTGGTTACTTTATATCATAACTTAATTTCTCATCATCTCTTTTCAAACCTCATATGATCTCAAAATATTCAAATCATCATCCAATAGGAATCCAATTGAAAATCCCATAATCACTAAAATTGATTTTAGAATACTTAAATCCAATATTTTCTAAGCTCAATGAAATAAAATTCTTCCAAAAATCCAAAAGATTCAAAGTTATCTTACCTTCATTCTTTACCAAATGAAGGAATACTTGGATCAAAGGGAAGCTCTCCACTTCCTCTACTTGTTTCCCTTCTTGATCTACTCCAAAATCTCTCTTGTTGGCTAGGGAAATTGCAACCCTAACTTGTTGTCTCTTCTTTCTCTCTTTCTCTTCTTCTCTTTGTACTTCTCTCT
>JANTNU010000233.1:18750563-18761094 GCA_024752395.1 Erythroxylum havanense | reverse complement strand
AATTTCTAAGAAGGCGAGGAGATCACCTAGGATTCGTACTCTGAGGCAACAGGAAGAGAAGAGAGCCAGAGAGCAGAATCAGGAAGAAATTCCTCAATCTCGCGCACCAAAGGCAACAAGATCTCTACTCTCAATCCTACAAAAAGACTCAGCCAAACAGGCTAAGGAGACTGAGAAGAAGAGGAAGTCGGAGTCTGAGAAGCAAAAATCTCAAGTTTAGAAAACTTCGAGACTAACTGAGGTAGTGAAGAAGACTACTAGGGAAGTTAGTCAAAAGAAGGATACTATCAATGTTGCTCAAAAGGAAAAGGAATTTGAGTCTAGCTTAGTTCAGCTTACTCCTATTGTTGTTCAACAAAAGGCAACAACATATTTAAGCTTGGTACAGATGCCACAGGAACAATCTGATGAACCTAGTCTGGTTATACCTAACTATTCTGAATTTTTGAGAAAGGATAAGTTGGAGATCAGACTGGTTGAATTTGTGACCAAGAGGAGTACTGCAATTACTATTTGTAATCAACCAAGGAGGATGGTGAAGGCTGTCCTACAACCTATTTCGATAAATAGTAAGACATGGCATCTACTAAGTGAAGATGAAAAGAACTTTTATGATGCTTTGAGGGATGCTGCTACAAAGCCATACCCTACAAAAATGTCTAGTCAACCATGTACTATTTATCCAATAACAAAGAAGACGGTGATAAAGGTTGTACCGGATATTCAGCCTAGATTTCCTTTAGATGTGCATAAAGGGAAGATGAAGCTACTCCCTGAAGGAATCGGTGATGATCTGTCCGCAGATCAGATTGAAGATGAAGTGCAACGAATTGATGAAGCATGCACTTCAAAGGAGACAAATGATGGAGCTGGTTGCAGTTTTACAGATAAGAATGAAGATTGTCCAATAGGGGGAAGACTGATTACAGGGACGTTTATTGAATACCTTGTGCAAACAGTCATGCGTATTAGGCCACTATCTAATACATTGTCAATTCAAGCTGAAGCCATACCCCTGCAAGGAAGACAAGTACTCATGCTACCTGCTTCTTATGATTTAGATCTTCCGGAGCCTAATCTATCTGTTCGTCCACCCATTTTTGAGATTCTTGAAGATTACATTCCATCCTCAGACGCATATGCTAACACAATTGAGTTTGTAGAACCCTCAGTGGATGATGATCAACTCTCCTCACCAATTGACTCGCAAGCTGAAATTAGCCACTTACGCAGAGAAGTCAATGAGCTGAAGGAGAAGATGAATGACATGAAGAAGATGAAAACAGAATTGATGAAGAGTCATCGTCATTGATCATTTTTTATTATAACAAATAGGGGGAGAAGAGAATGGAAGCAGTAGAAGAGAATGGAAGGCAGCAATCAAGGAGTCTCAAAGGGTGTGATTGAAGGAGTCGATGACGAAGAAAAAGATAGGAGGAAGCAGAAGATTTTTTGAAGAGATATTTATTTGAATTTTCTTTTTACGTTCTTTTCTTTCTTTTCATGTATATGATTTGTTATCATCAAAAAGGGGGAGATTGTTTAGTCAAAATGACTTTACATATACATGATTTTGATGAATAACAAAGAAGAATAAAAAGTAGACGCAGAAGTTAAAAAACAGACAGAGAAGTTGAAAAACAGACGCAGAAAAATAGACGCATAAAAACAGACACAGAAAAGCAGACGCAGAATTCAAAAGCAGACGCAAGAGTCAGTTCGAGTTAGTTACAAAACTCAACTGATTAACCGTTTCTTTCAAGATTCAAGAAGCAAGAATCAAGAGATTCAAGAAGCAAGAATCAAGAAGCAGTTACATACGAAGGCTATAAATATGAGTCGAAGTCGAAGATTACAAATTTAGTTGACTTACGTGTACGCGAACGAAAAAGCCTATTTGTGAGCTTACTGTGTGAATTCACTAAGAGCTAGTATTATTGTAACAGAGTTTAGATACTTTTGTAAGGAAGTATTACAGATAGCCTGTAGAGGCTAAGAGTAAAAGAATACTGGGTGTAGAGACCTGAAGAGGCTCGGAAAGAATACTTGTAAACGTTGAAGAGATAGTAAAATCTCAAAAAGAATTATGAGGACTGGACGTAGCCCACGGTTTGGGGTGAACCAGTATAAAATCGCTGTGTCAACTTCTCTCTACTCTATCTCTCTTTAAATTCAAGTTTTGTTATTACTTAGATTTCAAAACAAGATTTCAAAGTTTTGATTAATTCGAACTTACCGAAGTTTCTGTAAAAGAACTTGTTTTTAAGAAAACAATTCTCTGAAAGGTTTTTTTTTTAAAGAAGGGGAATACACAATTCAACCCCCCTTCTCATGTATTCATTTATCGTATTATAAGCATTGTTATAACGTGTGATTCACTTCACTATTTTGTTTCCCTGCTAGACAATCTACACATTTCTTCTGATGTATTTGGTTTAGACCAGATACGCATATTCCTTTTTATAAGCTGAGTCATCCCTTTCTCACCAAAGTGGCCTAGTCTTTTATGCCATAAATCAACTATATTATCATTCTCCACTATATTGATAACATCACTGGGGAGCTTTGCCTGTATCATATACAATCTTGAGTGCTTCTGACCTTTAGTCACAACTAGAGAGCCCTTAGTAAGCTTCCATTTTTCGTTTGCAAAGGTATTTCAAAAACCTTCATCATCTAACTTATTTACAGAAATCAAAGTCAGACGCATATCAGAAATGTACCTAACATTTTCCAGCAATATTCTTGAACCATTCGCTGTCTCTAAAGAAACATCTCCTTTGCCAACAACATTTGACAGGTTTCCATTTTCTCTCTTAACAACGTCATAATTCCCAGGTGTGCAAGATGAGAAAAATTGTCTGTGAGATATAACATGAACAGTAGCTCCACTGTCAACTATCCATCTTGTTTCTTGCAACACCAGGCTAACTATCTCTGTATCAATAATAAAGTTGAATACATCAACAATGTTACTTTTTTCATTATCAATGCTTTCTTCTTTCTTCACATCTTTGCCTTTTCTTTCTTTAACTTTCAGTAAAATTTCTTAATGTGACCTTTCTTCTTGCAATAATGGCATTCCACATATGCATATCTGTTTGACTTTTCTCTGCTCTTGTCTCTGTACTTTAAACCTCTGGATTGACTCCTTCCTCTATTTTCTATAAATAGAACATCTGAATGTGATAAAGAGGCTGCATACTATGATTTATGTCTCATCTCTTCATTTAGTATACTGCTTTTAGCAGATTTCATATTTAATACGTCATTTGATGCAAAATTTGTCAAAGACATCTTCAAAGTCTCCTAAAACTCTAGTAATGAAGCTAGCACCAGTAGAGTAATCATCTCGTCGTCAAAATTTATGCCCATATTTGATAACTGATCAACCATTCTTTCCATATTGTTTAAATGATTAGCTACAGAAGTACTCTCCTAGTATTTTACCTGCATCAATTTTGTTAGATAAAACAATTTGTTATTGTCAGTTTTTGAAGCATACAACTGTTCCAGCTTATTCCACAACATTCTTACATGAATCTCGTTACAAATATGATTATGCACATTATCATCAATAGACTGTCGAATATAACCACACGCTTGTTCATGCTCAAACTCCCAATCTTCGTTGGAGATTTTCTCCGGTTTAGTTGTTGAAAATACTAATAAATGCATCTTTGTAATCATCAAGAGATCCTTTATCTTGGTTCGCCATATACCGTAGTTAATACCGTTTAGATTGATCATTTTGTTCATCTTCACCTTCATTTTTTAAATTAAACCAAATTTGAGAAAACCAACCTCAAAGACGGAATCAAGACATCAAAATTTGACAAAAAAGATATCTTCTAAATTTTCACTACAGGACCTGGTAAATAGTAACTTATGAATAGCACTCACCGGAATAATATCGTCGAACCCGACTGGAATAATATTGCGGGACTCGGTAAATATTAACTTGTAAATAGTACTGTAAATAGTACCGCAGGACCCAATTACTATTGCTACAGTGTCATCACCTTGCAAATTTCTTGAAAAAAACTTTAGAGTACTATTCATCTCTTTTGCTATTTTACGTCAACTTTTCAAATGGACCATGCCAAAAGATTCATTATAATTTTGTCTTCTCCATGACGAGCTTCTTTTCAAAAACTACCTTCAATGTAAACATAGCTCTGATACCACTTGTTGGACGCATCGGGACTATTTTTTTAAAAAGGAAAAATAAAATGAGCAAAATGAACACAAAATATTTAACGTGACTCACCTTTAATTTTAGGCTAAATTTACGGCCAAAACTTAGAATAATTATTCCACTATTACAAATAGCAGATATACAGAGATAAAATCAAAATAGTGGCTGACAAAATATTTCTCAACCTAAAAATAGTAACCTCACTATTTTGTCACTCATCAATCCTTTAATAAAATCTTTTCTAACTTCAGAGCATTGATTTGCTTTAGTTTTTCTCTATATTTTTTTCGTTGTATGAAGCAGAGAATGCCTTATATAAGCACTCCACTGCATGAGACAACTATAAAGGCAGCTGTCTTCTTTCGTTTTTTAACTAATGTGACACTAAAATCGATGTCGCCTTTATTGAAAAAATTAGTGTACTTTCGAGGACCATATCCAACAATAAGAATTCCTGAACAGAGGTGAAAAGGTAACGGGGTTTTTAAAGAGAGAGTTCCAAGCGGAGAGAATCAAGTATGGAATATTGCTATTGGCATTGTGTTATGCCTTTCATTTGCCAGCAGTGGTACACACGTTTCTTACTAGTGGAATATGAAAACAAAAGGGACAACATTTGATGAGTTGTGCATAGTAATAGAATAGGCGACAACGCCTTTCTACACATATATAAAAAAAATGCAGTCTCTAACCTCTTCTTCCTACCCAAATGCATCTCTATTAGATTTCAATGTTTGAACTTTTTCGTTTTAGTTGGCTATTAATTTAATCTTCAGAAATTGATTCCTGCACTTACATGATTATGATTATGGTTATTGGATTTTATTTACTGAGTTAGTACCAGTGATACCTTTTAACTCTCTACCCTATAATTGTAGCGGTCAGGCACGCTTCATTGATAAGATGATTGTATCTTCCCTTCTGCTTGAAAAGTTGGGAAAATTGATGTTTGCAATACAACACGCCCTCAAGGGCAGCATGATTTTATGATACCTACGGACGAACTAGCAGGCGACAATACGTGAAGGAATTGAAAACAAGTCATTTTCTTTCAGAAAGGGCTTAAAATGTCTGTCCAGCCTAGTTTTGTCGATAAAGCACATGACCAAAACATTATAGTCATATCTTGTGTTTGACTGATAGAACGGGGCATGCACATTGTGTACAAGAGAGCATTGGGTTCTTTTTCATTAAAGATTAATATTTCATCCATGTATCATGCCTCGAAAACATGGAATAAGAAAAGAACATAATACTAGATCTTAGGGTTTCCCTTCTGTCCATTAATTAATCAATACGACAAATGTTAATAGCAATTCTGCAATGCATTTTCCGTTTCCCGAAAGAATAAAAGAATATGAAATGAAAATGATAATCCACTACTACCTCAAGCTGAATATAAATCAGTCACTTATTTCCTACTTTGTTGCTAATTCTGCAGTTGTTGCTGATGCAGATGGAAAAATCCACCTCCAAGGTTTCCAGATCAAAAAATAGAATTTTGGGGCCGCAAAATTTCTCGAGCGCTAACAGTCAAAAACTTGCCTCAAAGAAAGTTGTTGCTAATCTAGCGCTTAGGAAGACAAACTATACGGAAATATTTTCTTCTTCTTTCAAAAAAATAACACTTCATTTGCTCCTTTTCTTGGCTTCGCTGTAGAGGATGACTCCAAAGACTGTAAGGGCATAACCAAGCATACCAGTGACAGAAACCGGATTTTTGAAAATCAAGATCGAAACCACAACAGCCACAGCTTCTTTTGCATTCCCTAGAACCTGGAAGATCAAGAACTCTTCTTATCTAAGTCGTATGTCTAAACTTAAAGCCATTGTTTTGGAAATTAGCAAAAATAAGTGAAACAGAGCCAACAAATAGCATCTCAGAGCATCAGGGAAAGAAAATGCATAACTCCAGGGGGTGGGAGAACCTAAAACATTGGGACTTGTTATCTTCCTAGAAAATAGTGCAGCAAATTAGAAATGTCCTACCTAAATTTCTTGTTTGATAACATACTGCTGCAGACCAATGTTATTAGAAACCTTAGTAAACCATGAGGGTACCCAGTATAATTATGAAAATTATCAATTTCAAATAGAAACGCTAAAGAAAGTTAGGATCACTCTATCTAAAATACATCGTTATCCCTTGGATTTTCACACTGTAGAGAATATAAGACAATGTACACTAATTCTAGCACAAAACATAACTTTGAGATGAGCAAAACAGACAAGCTTCTGCTATTACTTGGTCTGTCATCAATATCACCAATCTATGCTAGCCCAAGCACAAATGTTGGTGTTCTTCTCCATCTAATGAATGATCTGTTATAATGGCATCACCATAGCAAAATCCTATCTGGGAATAGCTAATGACTTTAAGATAGTTGAGATACCAATCGTGGATTGACCTTGATGCTTTTAGAAAAAAATGGTGTGTCGGGAATACAAATTGAAAAGAGAAAAGAAAACACAGATTCTAGCCAAATTCTCCTAAAAGAACGTCTTTATGGCAATGCCACATCCATCCTCCTCCCCACGAGTAACAACTCTTAAAAATACTTACCAATATGAATCATTTAAGTATTGATTATCCAGTAATCCTATCACATATTCCAATAGGTTAGCTCTATTCTATAACCGGTCAATTCAACAATAGTATACTTGGATCTTGCTTTGCAACTATCCTTGCATGTTCCAACATTCATGCATTGAAGTTATAAGTTGGAACAAATTTTAACATTATTGTCGTACACAATCAACAACTCAACAAGATAACCAAGAAATAACAACACACCGTAGAGAGAAGTTTTAGAGTGAGAAACTTTCCAAAAACAGGGGCAAACAGAGTGGTTTGAAGAACTCAATTAAATGTTGAGATTTCCTCTGATAGTTATTGATTAACAACCTAAGCAATGTACTCACACAATTTAAATAGAATTTCATTATTTATAACAATTGAATTCTAACTGTCTAATCTTGATCTTCTACGAACGCTTCTTCATACGTCAATGCATGGCTTGCATGTCCAAGCTAACTGTGTCTGAACGTCTGAACCATCTCCAACAATTATCTCTACAATAAACAGAAGAGTGCACATGCATTTGATCCTACTGATTTTATTGCTTAGACATTATCATGAAATGCCCACTATGCAAGAAATATACACAAACTCTATGAATCATTTAGATTCATATAATTATACACACAACAAAATTGACTATCTGGCAATCTGAACTATCAATTTCCTAATACTAGTTGATACTGCAAATTGTTTTCATAATGCTCACATTAAGCAACTAACAGTAGCTTCAAAGACCACAAGAGTAGTATACAATAAATTAAATGAATTGCAGTTAGAGAAAAAAGTAATGCACACCTGGAGAGTGAGAGCACTGGTATGTTTAGTAACCAAAAAATTGGTCAAATTTACGAAGTATGCCAGTGATGAATTGAATAGCAGGTACCAGATAATCTTGATGTCGTCTCTGGCAAGAGCCAGGGTTATGCCAACAACATTATCCTCCATAATAAGTGTTGCAGGAAGTAAAAAAACAACAACAATTGGAGCCATGTACAGAAGGAGGCTCATAGAATTCAGCCTCTCCCTTAAACAAAACAAAACAAAACAGGTAAATGGTGTTCATTGACATGTAAAACGAGGAAATAAAACCGAGAAAGAAGTAGAATACCCTTAGGAAGAAAGTAAAATCCCCTGGAGTATTGATTTAAGTTCCCTTGCAGCTGTAGCAGCAACACACATTATGAACCCAAAAAGATGGAAACTTGGTTCACTCTGTAGTATAACATATATAGATGAGCATGGACAAGTCAATTGATGCATAAATCAGAATTTGAACTATAAAAAGAAGTTAATGTTAAAGTAAACATACCCCACTGGCAATAATAACACCAGTGACGACAGGGATCAAGGTAACATAAGTCAACCAAGCCTCTCTCTTAAGAGTCATCAAATAAGCGAAAACAGCAGTGAAAAAGGGCGTGATGGCCCCAACGGCTTGGTTGAAGTAGACGGGTAAGAAGCGCAGGGAAATGTTGCCAAGGACGACGGAGACGCAGAAGACAAGACTCAAAGCGGTGATCTTGAAGAATTGTGTGCGTGAGCGGATAGTCTGCATGGGGACCATCTTCATCCACGCAATTGCCACGTAGCTGAGCAAGCTACAAGCCGTCATGTGGCACATGGTCAAGAAGATCGGGTACTTGAACCCGTAATTGCTCAGCAAGTACTTGTTCAGCAAGAGCACACCTATGTTGGACGAGTACCACGCCGTGACTAGCCCCAACGTGAACAGACGCGACGTGATCTTCGTCATGTTCTCCGGCAAGGATCTGGTTGAATTCCAAGACGTGTACACTTGTTGGTTTCATTTTCTTTCTTTAATTAAGGAGAAGTTTGGGTAGGATTTGAGTGCGATTCCATGAATTGGACCATTCAAAATTAAAAACAGGAAAACAAGGATAAGTTAAGTTTAGTGTGAATGTGGCCATGTAATGTACGAACATAAGAGGGTATAAGAGTGATGGAATTGGTTTTGTTGCTAGGTACTTGTCCAAAAATCCTTGTTACTGTTGTCTACAAGATTGCAATTGCATCATTAGTTTATGATTCAAATAAAACTTCGTCAAGGTTTTATTATAATATGTAATATGTATTAGACCACTAACCCTGTTATCTACACATTCTAATCCCCATTCCTTCTAAGGTATATATTTCCCTGTAATATGTATTCTGGTTTCATTTAAGATGTTCTACACGTAAGTGTTCAGAACAACCATAGTTTGCTTTTTGTACCTTATCATGTGAAGATACGAGCTATGAGACCTTTTCAATATTTGGTACACATCAATATTACACAACTTTGGTAACACGATGGTGACATATGTTGACAAGTTGTAAGATTCCTTTAATAATATGTAGTCACTAAACCGAATCTAGAATTATTTATGGGTGCTGGAAAAATGAAGGAGCGTTGTTTTGGTTGACTACATGAACATATGTTGGTGTTAACGTTAGATAGTGCTCCAACGTAAATGCATGGAGTGCATGGAAATATATTAATATTATCATATTGTATGGAGCATCAACATCGCATGGTGAGTTTCATATGGCTAAAATTAATTTGTTGGAACACTACAACGTTACACTTGGAAGTTGCTGGTTGCATGGTGTTTTGGTATGGTATGTTGGTGGGCTATTTTGCATGGCTAATCAAAGTTGGACATTATATTTGGATGATTCTCTAACAGAGCATGAATTAGTTATTTGGACCGTTTACATAAAACTGTCCAAACCACTTGTAACAACCACTGACTTTATCTTTTAATTAGTTAACTTCTGAAGGCTATAAAAGGATTTTAATCCTTTATATTACGTGGGTGTTGTACTCCAAATATAAAGTAATAAAATCACTTGTTTATTACAATGTTATTGGTTCCATATGCTTAAGCAATCAGAGCGTCTAACATATTTTTGCACCATTTGACAGTTTGCTTTCACACTGTTTTTCATTTCCTTTTGTGAGGAGCATTTTGTTGGCAAAAGTGGAGGCATTTGGTTATATCTCCGGGCAGATTTGTTGCGTTTTGCTGACCTCAAAATTAACCCACCATAACAAGTTAGTATCAAAGCTGCGTTTGGACAATTTCTGGGGTATTTTCTAATTGTGGGCATACTGCTTTTGTGGAAATGGTGGGCAGAAATATGAACAATGAAAGGAAAGGATGACTGAGTTCGAGCACATTCTTGGACCAGTTTCAGAAGAGGAGTAATTCAACATCAATCTATTGGTGGTGGAAAAAGCACATAGAAGTGGGACTTCTAAGACCTTTGATGAATAAATGATGGTTGTACTTCGAAAGGGGTTAAGAAGGGCTCGTATAAGCTCCTTCGGTGGTGATAAGGGACTACAAATGGACCTATTATCCCATGTTTATTGTTCCAATGGAAGCAAAGAGATTTGTTGTCTGCTAAAGTTTACAAGTTGGTAGCAGGGCTGCCACTCCAAATTATTGAAAAAATGGCATACAAGGATGTGTCATTTTAGTATATATTTGCCCAACATGATGTGTAGATTTTTTCAGGGCAAAAAGCAATGTTATGAATACCGTACTAGATTTGGTATCAGATTGAGCTCTGGAACAAAACTGTACCGGTATTGGTCGATATCGGACACCGTTTCAAGATATTTTTTAAATTTATAAAATTGTCCTAAATTTTTTAAAAATTGCAAAATAATCCATATTGATATATTATACAGTTGTACTGTATACTTTACTAGTTTACTGTTTACATCAACCATACTTTCAAAAATC
>JANTNU010000233.1:18718991-18736957 GCA_024752395.1 Erythroxylum havanense | reverse complement strand
ACCACTACCACTACCACTTCCACCTTCAACATCTCCATAATCACCACGGAAATCGGGAAATGAACTTCCACTACCAAGTTCAAGATTCAATCTTCCCCTTCTATTTTTCTCAAATTGATGTTCATCAAGCAATGTTTTTAGCTGCCATTTCACATCATTACTTACTTTTTTACACGCTTCCACATCTCCTTTAACCCCAGCTAAATGTCTTTTCAATAGGGTGATTCCTCCACCTTTCAAATGCTTGTTACAAAATAAGCAAATGGTATGATTCTTTTGACCAGGAACCATACCAGCATGAACCCAAGCTGGATCACTATATCTTCCTGAACTAGGTTGTTCGGGAGTATTTGAACTTCCTTCCATTTATCTGTACAAAAAAATAAATAACACACAATTTCAATACACAATGACAATATGCACAAAGCTAACAATTAAGAACATTCAACATATATAATAAGTAACACAAAACATACTCCAACAATTTGCAATTTCAATAATTCAATTCAATTCAATTCAACTCCAATTTCAATTCAATTCCAATTCAATTCAATTCAAATCCAATTCAATTCAATTCAATTCCATTCCAATTCAATTCAAAACATACTCCAACAATTCAATTCCATTCAAATTCCAATTCAATTCCAATTCAATTCAAAACATACTCCAACATACTCCAACAATTTACAATTCCATTCCAATTTCAATTCAATTTAATTCATTTCCAATTCAAATTCAATTCTATTACAATTCAATTCCAATCCAATTCAATTCCAATTCCAATTCAATTCCAATTCAATTCCATTACAATTCAATTCCGTTCCAATCCAATCTAATTTCAATTCAATTCCAATTCAATTCAATTCCAACATACTCCAACAATTTGCAATTCCATTCTAATTCTAATTCAATTTAATTCATTTCCAATTCAATTCAATTCCATTACAATTCAATTTCATTCCAATACAATTCAATTCCAATTCCAATTCAAACCCCGGTATATTTGTCGTCGTACCGGTTCCGGTAAACGGCAGGTACAGAACGTACCGGCCGGTACCGGCCAGTACGGAACGGTATCCAGTACACTGGCAAAAAGTGAGGGATTGGCCAGCTTTGGGAGCAAGTAGCTAAGGATAAACATGTTGGACATATTCAACACTTTGGTTGTCAATGACGATGAGGACATCGATTTTCTTTTGATAGGGGAGGTTTATGAGATCTTCTTGGTGTTTGGTGCACACCAATATTACACAACTTTGGCAACATGATGGTAGCATATGTTGACAAGTTGTAAGGTTCCTTTGGTCATATGTAGTCACAAAATCAAACCTGGAATTATTTATGGGTGTTAGAAAAATGAAGTAACGTTGTTTTGGTTGATTACATGAACATATGTTGGTGTTAACGTTGGATGGCACTCCAACGTAAATGCATGGTGTGCATAGAGATACATAAATATTATCACGTTGTACGGAGTAACAACATTGCATGGTTAGTTTCATATGGCTGAAATTAATTTGCTGGAACACTATAACGTTACTCTTGGAAGTTGTTGGTTGTATGGTGTTTTGGTACGATGGTGGGCTGTTTTGCATGGCTAATCGAAGTTTAACGTCACATTTAGATGATTCTCTAATATATTTTTGTATTTACTAGAATTGTATGATAATACAGGTATGTACAATGTTGCCTCTCATATAGATTAGAGACCTGAAATCCTAAAACTGGATTTCCTAAAAATTAGGGATATCGGATACCTCTTAACATAATTAGGGAATAAGTATCTCCTACATTTATTGGGAGATATATCAATCATAATCTTTAAGATATAGCAGAATCCCTAAGATAAGAATGATAAGAAACGACATTAACCAACAATGTCTTATTTGAAAGATTAAAAGAGATGAAATATGCAAGTATCACCAATAATACATTTCAATATCTTAAACCTTTGATTTTTTCTTCATTTTTGAACCGTTAACTAGTAGTTTTAATCTTTTTCAAGTTATCAAATATTTATTATTGATAACTATAAAAATACTATTTTAGACATCCTTTATTAGGTTGTAACCTTTTATTATTATACTCGATCATAAAATACTACAAAATAAACACTCAGTTGTTGTATATAAATCTACAATTAAAAAATGTTATTTTATAGAATAAAGGCTAAAAGCTCAAATTGGGGCTTAACCTTTTTGAGTTTAATCAGTTTGAGACTTAAACTTATAACTTGCTCATAGAAGGTCTAAAATTTTATTAGTCTGCTCAATTTAAGACTTTTTTAAACAAAAATTAGAGCGTGTTTTACACGTGCCATAACATGCAAGTAAATTAGTCTTTAGCCATGGGTAAGTTAGTCTTTAGCCATGGGTTTGTTGTTCATATTATCTTGTTATCAATTTCTTACAACTTTATTCAAGTCGTAGGGTCAATATTTTATATAGCTAAAATGTGTTTCTTCTTGCATAATTTGACACATATTATTGGAGGGTGGGGAAGGGGTTGTTAACCATAATTGGATGAAACATCTGTATTGGGATTTTAGAATATGTGATAATTGAGGTTTTAATAGTTTTATTTCACGGTTGGTTGCCAATTTTTGCATGGCTCTTTGTATACTGCGGGCAATAGTTCAAGGATATAGATTTTAGGTTTGAAAGTTTCCCCCTTATAATTATGTCTCAAATTGTCAGAAGAAGTGTTCCTCTATTCAGCCAGAAGCAAGAAAATTTCGATACATTACAATACATTAATTAGGTTTCTTAGCCACCTATCATCCAACACTATCTGAAGTTTCTCATTTTTCTAATTTTCTATTCATGATACAGCATCTAGAGCTTGTTATTAATGGTAGACCTCAAAGTATGTCTACTGCCTCCAGAACTTGCTTTAGCAATGAACCTTAGAGAAGCATCTTATTGGCCATTTGCCTCTAGATGCCAACCTTTTCAAGGTATGAATATTTTGGGTCAGGAAAAGGGTGACAAGGTCTTTGGTCTTGGATTCGTAATGATGCATCTGGAAACTCCCAGATTATTGAGGTTGACAAGTTCCCTATGATGCGTCGTTGTGATCTACCTGCTCGTGATCTACACTTGCTTGATCCTTTGTTTGTTTACCCCTCAAAAATTCTTGGTAGAGAGAAGGCTATTGTAGTAAACTTAGAGCAAATTTGATGTATAATAACAGCTGATGAGGTTATGCTGCTCAATTCCTTTGACGGCTATATGTTGCAGTATGTTATAGAGCTACAAAGAAGACTAACAGGCTTCGGAACAAAATGGTTGATTTAGGGTTGAAGAGAGTAATTTTAAATGAAATTAGATTTTTTCTCAAATTCCACCTGACCTGGACAATAACTTGTGTGTTCTTAACGTGGCATCTAAAGACTAACCTGCATGTAACAATGCGTGTAAAATACACCCTAATTTTTGTCTAAAAAAGTCTTAAATTAAGTAGACTCATGAAATTTTAGACTTTCTATGAGCAAGTTACAAGTTTAAGTCCCAAACTGATCAAACTCAAAAAAGTTAAGCCCCGTATGACCCTTTCTTCCTGTAATAATAGTCATTCAAGATTTGATTTTCAATAAACAATAATTTCTAAATAAAAATTCATACCTTAATATTTTATAGAATGTTTAAATAAATTATTATTATTAGTAGTATTATCAGTATCTACCTTAGTATTATTAAAACAATATTTATTGTACCATATAATGTAAAAGTGATAAAAATTATCAGTAAAAAATCAATTCAACCTTTACTAAAATGAAAATGTTGAGATGAATATTGCAACAATTCCTAAATAAATGTATTTGTAACCTTTATTTATTTATTTAATCAATTTTCTTTTTCCAAAAAAAAAACAATTCCTAAATAAATTATTTTCCAAACCAAGTTGGTATTTAATAAATCTAGATTATCCTATCAACATATAAGCTAAACTGATAATTCAATTATTAAAACAAAATCCTAACTTTATCTAATATCCTAATTCTCTTAAAATTTTAAAACACTACAAATACCATTTTTAAAGCATAGTAAAATGAAACAAAGTATCATTAAAAAAATTAAGATGCAATTCAAATGGTTAGCCAAATTATCACTATCAAAATGGATCTATCCCTAATAGTATTTAACCCAATTTGGAGCAAGTTTCTACCCCCAAGAGTATCTTTTATTTCATGGTAGTCCAAAATAGACTAAATATAACAAAAAGAATGCCTTATTTGCAAATGGACAGAACAAGTCAATTTGCCAGATCCATATGGAAACAAGAGATCATCTCTTCGTCAGATATCCTTACAACAACAATGTATGAGATTCTATATCTAGAAGATGTCTATAGCTAAATCCTGGTAACATAATCACAGAAATTGTACAAAAATTGTCCAATCACTCAAACCCCCAAGACCCATATAGACAAATCCATGTCCTACCCTTAGGGCTTTGCATATATGGGTTGTGTAAACAAAGGAACCTCGGACGATTTGGTAGAATCAAATCGCCCATAGAGGTTCTTGCATCTGAAATACAAAGAGAACTCATAAAGCTCATCATGTTAGCTCAACGTTTATAATTAACGATTTTGATGATAATTATATAATATTTCAAAATTTAAATCGGATTTATTTTCTTATATAATTAACAGTCTAATTCTCAAAAAGAAATAAAATCATAAGAAATACGCTTTTTTTTCTTATAGGAACCTTTATTGTGAACTTACCATATTAGAAATGGTTTATTCGAAAGGATCTTACTAATTATGAAGATCGTATATTAGCCCCGTAATTACTAGAAAATTTTTGGCATAGATGACCGAAGATATTCAGATTTAAATCCGTCCAATTGACTAAAGATGCAAGTGAATCAACAACTAGTTGAAGAAATTGACTATTTAAAGAAGAATAACAACACTTGTGAAAAAAAAAATGAACAGACTCAAACTTTCGAAACATTTGAACAATATCAATATTCTTAAGAGTCATATCATTCTCATTGTGTCTTAGAAAGTAAAATAACTTTATCAAAAGAAAAATTATTATTTGAAAACTTACTTTTAATTTTACATTTTATTTTTTTGTAAGCTTTTAGAAAATTGTTATACATATCGAGTGTGAAAGGTTAGAGAACCTTAAAAAACATGTTTCATGAGCTTAAAGAGGCTCGTCAAATTACTACTTGGTTTTAATGGTAAAATACTTAAGTTCGATATTTAAGAACTAAACATAAGCTTAGGTTATAAGCTGAATCAATATAAATCGACTATGTCCTCTCTCTTCTCTTAACTTTTAAATTTTTATATTATATTGTGCGTGTGTTTATTTCAATAATAGGCTCCTTTACTTTATAATAGGTTCTTATTTTTAATTTGCAAACGGTTCTTTTTAGTTTTAACGGGTGCATTTTGTTTTAAATTGTTTTTAACAAAACTTATCAATTTTGAGGCTCCTGTCCTTTAACAAGCTTTCTATCACACAACAGGCTTCTAGTGTTTTAATTATAAATAGGGTTCCGTCATTTCTTTTTGAACTAAAAGTAACTTGCAAATATTTTTAAGTCACACATAATTCTCTCCCTCTTTCGTGTATTTGTTGCATCACATCCTACTGAAAACCTTAACCAAACATGTATCAGAAATTTCCTAGTCTCTCTGAATATATAAGAGGCTAACTACTACAACACAAGAGCATGTAAGACAATCAGAGGACAGAAAAATATGTAAGAGAGAGTGGAAATTGCTTTAGGGAGAATCTAATGTGCAAGGTGAAGAATGGGAATACAGTTCAAGAAGAAAGCTATGGTACCTGATCAGAGATCCGTCCCCGTTTCCCCAGATGCAGGCGATATCCAGCGTCAGGAGTTTCTACAAGAATCTCAACAGTAAATTTGGCCTGACGAGATAAGAAATACGTTAGAGAAAGAAGGAGCAAGGAAAGAGGCACCAGACAGAACCTTCTCACCTGTAAGTGTCTGTTGCAAAACGAGGCTTCTATTGGCACTGGACATTATAACCCTAATTGGAGAAGATTACGAGCATCAGATTGCAAAGGAGGAGCAAGTTTTATCCAAAACCTTCTTTGATCTTGGAACGTTGTCGTCCTATCTAATGTAATGGCTTAGATAAGCATTCGTTTGATAATTTATTATGTGACTAACAAAAGTATGATGTTACGTTGTCGTTTTTCTTCAACGGAGAGTCCTGAATTGTTGACTTTCTTAAATTTTTTCAATATATAATTATTAATTTTTTTTAAAGGTATCTATCCCTTTTGGTGCATCAGACAAACAAGTCAAAGGACTCCAGAAATTTAAATGGCAATGTGATATGAGCAACGCAAGTGCAAGGAATGAAATGTCGAGCAGCTAAATCATGAACTATTTCATCTATACCCCGCATTTTTCTCTCCAAAGTGCAACCCCGAAATATCTGTCGTTAAACCTTATGATTCTCACCTGCAATCATATTGTATCAGCCGTTGCAGGAAAACAATTCAATTCATGCTGCCTGCAATCATATTGTATCAGCCGTTGCAGGAAAACAATTCAATTCATGCTGCCTTCCAATACAATCAATCTATACTAACATCGAAAGCACTCAAACTAGCCACGTGAACGGCATAAATCACTCGAGATTAAGCCATGAAAGCCGTAAGTAATTTACAAAACAAGCCACATGAGCATGTTCAAGATGATTTCCATATAGATATTGCACATACCAAATGCCATATGAAACAGGATGACACATCACAAACCTAACCATGACAGCCCCACCAAACCAGCACAGAGTAAGGCTTAAAACACTGGAGTCAACATAGAAAGTCTAGCCAATCGCAAGATACAGTCCTCCATATTGCAGAGATGTCCAACACCGTCGTTCTCCCCTCTCCCTCCCCAAATACACAACAATAAAAAAGGACATCTGATAAGATACTTGTGGCCAACTCAGAAGTCCAAAGATGAAAATGGGCACCACATTTCCTGATTTGAAGCTTCACCCCCCGATAGACCTAGATTTTTTCAAGCTTATCAGCTTTGACAATGGGGTTTGCTTTTGCAATTGATTCACGTGCAGCAGTACGATAATCAAACGGGCAGGCATGTTTGTCTGAATAGCGATGAGATGCACAGAAAAGGTTGCCACATCGACACTTAAATCCTGTTAAACCAACCCGTTTCTTGCAAGTACTGCAACGACTTGGACCCTCCTTGGGCTTTGCCTCATCACTCTCTCCCGAGCCTAAGGCACAGGATGGCTGTACAGACATGATCTTTGGCTCCACTGCATTAATCTCCATGCTGACAGTTTCGTTGACAACAGTTCCAGTTCCATCACTGCTCGATGATCCATCCACAATATTGCCTATGGATGAAGCAGCAAGCTTTGCTTGCTCCTGTTTCGTCAGCACATCCTTGTGGCACTTGGAACACATGTTCATAGTAGCCGCACTTCCAAAGAAGCCACAGTTGTTAATGCAGAAAATGGGACGATCAGGAGGAGCTTGGCATCCTGTCTCGTCATGGTCCATCTTACTCTGCCACACCATATAATGAAAAATATGTTATAGAAGCAAAGTAACAGAATAACACATAGAAGAATAATTATTCATTTCACTATCCATGTAACTATCAAGCAATTGATTTCTACAATAAGAATACAGCAAGAATATGCAGATCAAAATGAATTATAAAAATTTCTGATAACACCAATTGTTCAACTGATTTAACAGGAACATAAAACATATGGGTTGCATAAGCAAGCACATCATAAAACCGACAGAAGAAATCCTAGTGACCAAGTAAATCCCTAACTAAAGAAGTCATTGCTCATTTCTTTCTAACAGTACGGACCATGTCAAAATTTTCTTTTCTTCTTTTGAGACACATAGATAGCTTTTAAGTACATGTTTGTGCATGCAAACTGCACATGCATATGTGAGGAAGAGAGGAATGAAGGAATAAGAATCTTGGAATCAGTTACAGTTTAACTGGCAAAATTGAGAGGTGAGTTCAGTCAGGAAAGCCATTGAAGAAGCTTGAAAGGTCCCCATCCCTCAATATATCGAGGGGTCAGTTAACATAAAATACTATCACAGTTTGTAGGCACAGATGAGTGCAGGATAATTGGAAGGGAAATTTGACAAGAGGACCAACATCAGCTAAAATCATATCTTTTGGAACTATAATGGAACTGTTTGAGATAACAACTGGGGACAAAGAGAGTATAAATGGTACAGATACATTAGAAAACACAGAAAACAGAAGTGCCTCAAATAACAGAGTTTAGTAAGCTTCTGACATAGAAAACACCCAAAGTTACATCAGAAAACATGTACTTAGGAACTTATTTGAAATAGTACAAACAACTTCCAAACCATTCCCACACCTTTTGGCGCATAGCAATAGAAACGTTAATCTACTAATCACTATGTCTAGATCACGCTGTATTCGCCTCTGCTAAACAGATATTACAAAAGTTCTTCCCAGCTTTTCACCAACTTGATAACGCAAAAGCAACTAAATTCTTACCCACCCAGTCAAAGTCTCCAACTATCAAACATGTGCCAAATCAACAGAATCAATTCAAGAATTTCTTTATTCAATCTTATCTCTTAACCTCAGAAACCCAAGCTCAAAAATCAGACATGGAAAAACATGCATAACTAACCATGCTGTTAATAACGACATCAATTTACGTCATCGAACCGTAACCAAAAACCTCCAAGTTACAGACAACCCGAAATCAAGAAGTTGAAGAACAAAAGAACAGTTAGGGAAACAAAAACGTGAATAAAATCGAACCTATTTGTTAAGATAATCGATTTCTCAAACGACCAATCTTGAAGCTCCAATCGCAACAGCTCCTGGGTAACAAAAAAAAAAAAGAACAATAAATAACCGCGCATAAAATATAACAAAGAAATAAACAAATCGGTAAACAAAACTTGCCAAAGAAAAAACAGAACTAAAAAATTAAGGAGAAAATCGAGATAAACAGAATCCTAACCTAGAAGGAATGGACCAGATCGCAGAGGCAAACAAGAGCGCGAGAGAGAGAGAGAGCGATTGTGTTTTCTTTTTCCTTTGCAGGAGAGGTTTTAAAATCCTAATTTCTCCTGCTTTTGCATTTTTGTAATAATAATAGTTTTTATTTTTATTAATAAGGGCGGTGTTTCTTTCTCTGCCAACAAACCATCTTTACTGATTGGGATGACGTGGCAGTTCACTAATGGATCGTGCGTACAAGGCCCTTTTCCTGTTTTATCCTTTCAGTCGAAACTAATTAACGGTTTTGCCACAACATCTCGGCTTGAATGGATAGTTTCCGGCGAAGACACCTATCGGTCTAGCCCAGCGGTAACCGGTCCATGTTTTGATGCGGAGGGGATTAGGTTCATAATAAATTAAAATAAGGCTTTTGGAGCGAAAAAGCTTTTGAGCGTGGTTATATGTTTAATAATTTAATAAAATTTCAAAAATAGTAATTATATATTTTATTATTAAAAAATAAAAATATATAACAAGCAAACAAACTAATACGTAGTAAATATTAAATTCTTAAAATTTAGTTGCAGTTGGGGATTTTTGATTTCTGGGAGAATACAAGCGTTAAATACTAATAATCTCCTGAATTTATTTGTTAAATAAGTTTGTCTATGGCCGAAGTTTTGCTTATCAATTATTACAGGGGAATGTGACCTCATCGGGAAGACCTGAAACCCGCAGACAGAACCACCGATAGATGAGAAAGAAGGGACCTTCAGGCTCATTCTAGGTTTTAGTCTTGAACAGGGATGACAATAGAGTAATTTAATTTTAAACATAATGGATGAATGATTACGTTTGAAATAAGCAACAGTTGGCCATCTTCTATCTAGAGTGATTATTTTATTCTAGACATAATGTACAGGTTTGTCTTTAACGTTTGTACTAGAATGCAAGTAGAATTTTATGATTATTTTTTGTAAATAAATAAGCCTTTAACATTAAAAGTTGTTAACAAATTCATTCTTAAACTAACATAACCAATTGCCGCCATATGTCAAGTATGTTTCTTCGTTACTAGTTGTCCACGTGGACGTTATTAGAATTTTGTGGAGCCATAATATATGGGTCTCCAATGTATAAAAGCTGGATGTTACAGTAATTAAAATTTTGAAAATTATTATATGAAAAATTGTCTTAACTCACCTTTTTCAAATTTCTCTCTTAGTCATCCAAATCCCTAAACGTAAACACCTTATTTGTTCACAAATTTTTCATATAATAATTTTCATATGAAAAATTTTTATAATAACAAGTATTTATTTTTATACATGTTATTTGAGCAAGTTTCTAGTATCTTAATTTTGAGTCTACGAATTACATAATCTAAAAGTGAAAAATTCGAGTGTGGGGGCAATGATAAGGACAAGGACAACTTCCTAGGTACAATTTGCCTTGGAGACTAAATTTACCTTTAATCTACATTCTGATTGTTGTAATTGGGTCAATTATTTATAGGTTGTTGTTGTGGTCCCTTATCTCCCTTTGTTAACTCCATTTGAAATCATAATTATTATAATTAGGGATGTGTAGGAAAAGTGAACATATTTTCTTAAGTATTTTGTTTGAGTTTGATGTTAAACTACCTTATTTTATTCAATTTTTGACTTCTTTAAGTAATTGTGAAAATTTGACCTTAAATTGATATTATTAAAAAATATGAGACTTGTTTTTAACAAAATCATGAAGAAAACTATAATTCTTGGCTAAACATGGTTTAGACCATGTTTGTATGCCATCCAGTGCCTTAGATGGGTCAACTGTAGCAAGTGACATGACCTGACCCATGGTCCTACCAAAGACCATTTTTTAAGAAGATAAGAAATCTATAATTTACTGAAATGACCTTACCAAGGGTTGTATCCATCACCCAGAGAAATAGTGAGATCTATGACTTGAGTCGTGATTGTATCCTAGACCACGTCTTAGGTAAAGAAAATATATTTAACTGCAAAAACCCTAATTTTAAGTGGAAATTTTGATAGAAAACTTACACTTGACACATCTTCGGTTAGTACCAATAAGGTTATATTTTTAGCATGATTTGAGAGCAGCTTGCTAATGTTTAGATGATTTTTATAGACTTTAGTACTCATTATGGCTTATATTTTATTTATAGACCTTCTTTTAGCTCCTCAATAAAGAAGGAGCAAATTTAAACAAATTAGAGCCAAGTTAGAGAAATTTTGGCATGACTTTTAGAGGAAGAATTCACAACATGAATCATAGCACCCTCTTAAAGCAATATTGGATGGAAAATAACATGAGTCCATACAAATTAGAGTATCTAGAGACAAGAATAAAGCAACATTATAATGCATGCTCTCAATTTATTTGATGCATGCCCTTAGCTTATTTGCTTAATGGTCTGGCCTCAAACATAATTCAAGCAAGAGCAACCTCTTTCTCTCTGCAAATGTAAGGAATTCAGATGATATAAAGAGGCTCACTGGTTTTGATACAGCCTCGCATGCCTTCTGCTATTTAGGAGTTCGTATCACAACTTCCATACTCAAATACCTTGACTATATACCTATAATTGAAAGAATGAAATCTAAAGTCCTGGTATGGCTAAATAGGATCCTATCTTATGTAGCCAAATTAACTCTCATTATTTCGATTCTTAGCAGTTTACATATTCATTAGACTGCACACATTGCTTTACCTAAGAAAGCAAACAAGGAGATGGAAAGAATTATGAAGGCCTTTTTATGGTTAGATACAACTGATAACTCAAAGAAAGCTAAAATTAAATGGAGCGATGTAATTGTCTCTGAAAAGAAAGGAGGGCTTGGGATCACATCAATATTTACAATGAATAAAGTTTTAATTTGCAAGAGGCTATGGAGATTATACATCGATCATAAATGTGTAACATCCCGTTTGCATACCAAGGGTTAAAACCCTAGATTTCTGTAAACGAAAAATAGCAACGAGAGATTAGAAAATTGTATTTCATATTCATATATAATATAGCATTCATACACGTGAATTTGATTGTTTTGCACACATTTCAATGATTGTACATGCACTCATTTGACATTCTCCGGGTATAATTTATTTATAAATGAGATTATATTGAAAATTATGGATAATATGTATTGAAAATTGATTTGGTGATAATAATTGTTGATCTAAATTTTTTTGTGAAATTTAGGAAATTTCTAAAATTTTGGATATTTTAAGACTAGAAAAATGCTAAATGACAGGACAATTAATAAATGGTAATAGAAATAAGAATCAAATGGTTGTGGAAATTTTTATAAATGACATTGGGATTTAATGACATATGTCATTGAAAATTGGGAGTCAATTGGATTAGAAATTGCAGACAAATGGAATGGTTATTAATAAGGAACCATTAAAAATCACAAGGTGGTGACATGTGGCAAGTGACAAGTGTCACTTGCCATGCCACACACCTCACTCTTGTAACTTACCTTTACAAGACTAATATTCATTAGTTTCTCATCTTTGGTTAAATGCTCTCTTTTCTTCTCTTCTTTGTTCTTCTTCTCCATCTGACAGCATTTTCTCACCCACCTCATCACGTTCATTTCATTCAATTCCTCCACCTTGTTCTTTCAAGAGTATGTTATCTCCTTTATCATGTCACAAGAAAAAACCTAATCTCTCCCTTATAAATGATGAGGATCGTGCATGTCACAAGAAAAAACCTAATCTCTCCCTTATAAATGATGAGGATCGTGTGGTGTTGAGAAGCTAGCTTAAGAGTGATTTGAAAATCTTGAATATTAAACAAGTAAGTAGTATGTTATTCTTCTTGATATGTTAAGTGAAACATGCATGATGATAGTTAGATGTTGAAAGATCATCAAATGGTGATGAAAACATGTTGAAGCATGGAGGAGAAAAATGAGCTTATAGAAGTCTTGTTTTTGTGTATATTGTGAGCGATAATTTATAAAATGTTAGAGAGATAGTTTTTAGCTAGAATGATCATTTTAAATGTAGTAGGATGAATGCAGAAATTTATAAAGGGATGATATATGTTGATGCTCTGTTTTGAGGTGTGATCACGTGGATTATTGATAGTTATTATAAAGATGAACTAGAATGAATTTAAAGCCAAAGAAAAGGCTGGTGTATTGTCTTGAAGTGAGAAGAAGTAGGATATAGTTTTGAGACTAAGTAAAGTTGATAATGAAGTTAAATATGTGCTGGAATATGTCAGATAGAGTGTTTTCACTGAATATATATCTATGTTTTGGCCATATCTTGATTTGTTGATATCCAAATGGGGATGATTTTTAATTTGAATTAAACTAGAGACATATGGCTACAATTTTCATGAATGAATTGACTTTGAATTCTATCAAAAGTTGGCTTGAAGTTGAGTACTGTGTGCGATCGCATTGTGAGTACAATCTGAAGTATTTTTTGTATAACTTGTAGAATACTGAACCAAATTGTGTGAACTTAGTGTATTTAAAAACTTAATACGTATGGGAACATTTATTTAGAAGAATATATTACCTAAATACTTCATTTTCCTGTTAAAATGATCATGCAAAATTGACTTGAAAATCCATTTAGACAAATGTGTGATATGTACGAGGTGATAATTGAGATTATAACTTAGTGAATGAATTGTTGATATCAAAGTACCAAAGGCATAGGTATAATGGGAATGAAGATCTTCATATGATTGTATTTTTTATTCAAAGGAGTTGAGTAATATGTGTTAAGTAAAGATGAATGAGAATTGGATATTATGAGAGCATATAATGATAGAAAAGAAATAAAGAGTAATTGAATTATGATATTAGAATCACCAAGTGTTCTTGAGGTGTAAACCTAAGAATAAGCTAGACACATTCAAATGATAAGGTTTGAATGATCGAGAGATGTGATTAAGGAAACATACCCAGAATAGTCAAATTGAGCATGTATTATACATTACATCTGTACATATGTGTACAATTGAATGTTTATGTGATTGTATAATTAATAATGTGTGTGCAATATGTGTATTTCATAATGTTGATATACAGGATAGAACATCTACATCTAGACGTTTTCGGATTAAGGAAACAAATGCTAATCTGGAGCGTACTGTAAGTAAACCTAGATGGTCTCACTTATATTATTTGTTCTGTTTTAAATTTTTGTATTGAATTATTACTGAATGTGAATGTGATTGAGACAATTCCTGACAGTCTAAGGAGTTTGATAAATGTGAGAACATAGGAAGTGCTTCGTTGAATGTGAATGTGAATGAAATAAGAGATACTCAACATTATGCCGAACCAAAGTTCGATGATAAATGTGAATGTGAATGTGAACTGAAATCAAATGACTAAATGAATATATGTGAATGTGATGCATTTCATTACATGAATACATAAACAGATAAAAGTTGTTATGACCAGAGTAGGCATAGAAAAAGAGCTTAAAGCTCAAAAAGTGAAAAAAAAAAGATCTTAAAGCTCAGAACGTGATTAAGAGTTAAAGTCTCATTATATAAAATGAGCATTGTATCCCTAATAGATAAGGGACAGTTATTAATGAGCCCAATAACTACAATGGATATAGGATAGTTATAAGCACTCAGTCACAACAATAACAACTGGAAGTGAGTCTCATGAGCATTATATATACATTTAATATATATGTTTTGAATGATTGAAATGTATTGTGGAATTCTGTTGAATGAGAAATGTGAAAATTATGAACAAAAGAGTTTTGCGATACTACATGATGATAAATGAAATGATGTAAATTATGTGATTGTACAAGTTGATGTGTTATCTGAGATGAGTGAACCATCGAGGATGGTTAACTCACTGAGTTAACAAAACTCACCAAAATTGCAACGTTGACCTTTTAGGCTCAGAGGAGATATCTATTTAGACAATTTGGAGTCTAACCACTGCATTCAGATAAAAGATAGAGGTCGGGATCAATTTGTTTACACATAGATTTTTCTTTTTTTGTATTAAAGAATGTATTCCACTATTATTGTACCATATGTATCTGAATAATTCTATTTTTTGATGACTTTCAAAATTGGAAATGTTTGTAAATGAGATTGATCAATGAGTGTAATAATAATTGTGATTTTGATGTTAAAAAGGGCCTAATTTAATTAGTGGTTTTTAGTAAATAGGCCCAATTTAACCTTTAGAAAAGGCCCAAATGTAGTGGTTTCGACTCACTTTAATTTCTTTACTCCCAAATTATACCTAAAATTATATATGAATTAAAATGAATATCATAAACATTTTCGCATCATTAATCACCAAGTGTAAATGATTAAATGTATCAACAATTAAACACATATCATTCATATTATCAAAATTTTTTATTTTCTATATATTTAAGAGGATTCAAACAAAGTCAATAATCCTAGGTGGACCATTCCTGTCTATAATAGTAATAATCAATATTAAGGCGGTGAACTTGTATTTTGAATTAAAGGCTAAGAACTATTATTTTTAAACAAGAAAAATGTCATTTATGCTTATTAAATATTTGGGACAAACTAACTATTCTAATTTTTTTTATAAAAAGTCACAAAAAATGAAGTTAAAGTGCCAAGAAAAATGAGAACAAAGACAAGAGTAAGTAAGAAGGCCAAGATGAGAGAAAAGGACCCTGTAGAATACATTTTGCATGATCACTGAAAAAAAGAAGTAATCATATTGCTATGAAAATTAATTAAGTTTAAGAGAACAATCTAGCTAAAACACCCATAAAGAAACACTTATTAGGAGGTAATCCAACCAAAAGTTTTAAAACTTTTCAATTTTATTTGAATTTATTTTTGTCATTATCGACCTATAATTTGGATATTTGTTTTTATTTGGTAATAATTAAATTTTATTGGATTATTTGATATCATTATGTCTTGCTATAATTGTTTGTGTGTTTTTTTTAGTTAGGGATGCAAAGAAAGCATTAATGAGCAAACAAACCAATGGATAGGTTTAAAATTAGGTATACATTGAATTATAATATTGAACTTGTCCTAGGACACACTTGTACTAAAGACTGTGTTGAAATGTGAGTTTTTACAAAAGGATCCATAATATAAGACACGCTCATATCCCAAATCACGTTTATATGTCACAAAATACATGAGGATCCATAGCTTAGGGACACGTCTATGTCTTAATTTATGTCTTAAAAATGCTAATGATAGTAGGACCCAAAACATAGAATATGCTAGTGCCCTAGATCGTGTCACAAGAAAATTTTTTCAAGAGGATCTATAGTTTACATCACATCTATATCTTATATCATGTTTTAAAATTTTTCTTACTCAAAATGATCCACGGTCTGAGTCAAAGCCATGTCATAGACTACACCATAAAAATTTTAAAATATAACTTTGGTCCCTCCCTATGAATTTTTCCTAAGCCCTCTTAAAATCTTCAAACTCCCATTATCTAAATGAATTTTCCTAGGCAAAACCACTATATTATTGGCATTTAACCTCAATCTACATTAAGATTAACCCATTTTCTCACCCTGAAATCAATATTTTTGAAAATATATTACTCCAAACCCATACTTTTAGCAATTTTTTGTCTTAAACAAAATCTTATATATAATGTTTTCATTTTCAAGCTTCACATAATGCAGTAAACATAAGTTCCTAACCGTTCACAAGAAAAGAAAGAAGGAATAAACAATTGATAAGTGTTTAATTAATTATCTATTTATTTCCTAATGCTTAATGATTAATGTTAAATTGTGCTTAAGATATTTATTTTGGTTCATATTTTGGTTTAAGTACAATTTAGAGGAACAAGAACCAAATTGAGCTATATTCACATCCTTGTGCCTTTTTATCAATGTTTAGTGTTATATGCCTTCATGGAGCAAAAAGGAGATGATTTAGGGTGAAAATGGGATAAAGAATGAAAGAATTGGAGTCATTACAACATACATGCCCATATCGGGGAACTTGTAACTCACTAAAAACATGTACAAACTTGAAGACACTGTTTAATTCATATTTATGGCCTATATGATTGTATAGAGACGTACACGGTCATGTAAGTTGAGTTACACAACTATGTATCTTGGTCATATATCCAACTATAAATGTGTAACTCCACAATTTTTAGAAAATTAACATACACGGTCACCTACATACCCCTGTAGCTGATTATGTGTCATCACAACTCTAATTTTGTAGTATAAAAGGGCAATTAAGAGGCCAAATAGGATACGTACAGATTAGAGACACAAAAGGAGGAAAATTCCTTTCCCTTTTGAGAGCTATGATTAATTAATCTTCTTCTTCAGATACAAAGGGGATATTAAGGCTAATGAACATGTTTAGACATTGAACAATCTTAGTTATATTGTTTTTAACTCTCTTTTGGAAGTGATTATGTTATTCTGTGTTTAAAGTTTGGGATGTATGTATAAATGATTTAGATAGGCCTACTAGATTATTCATATATAGATTCATTGCCAGAATCAAGATTGTAATTTGTAATAATTGTGAATTTAATTCATCTGTGGTAAATTAAGGGTCATACATCATTAGGAATAAAATAGCGTAAGTTAAATGATCAAAACTTTTGTGGTTTTTACTTAAATTAACTTATTATCCTAACCCATAATGTTGGGCCCGGGCCCCAGATCTCCGATTTCCGAGGCAGCCCCTCAGGCTGCGCCCGCGCCGAGCGTCCCAAACCGCGGACCCGATCCCAACATCCATACACAATCGATCATTCGATACACACATATACAATTCGCATATTCTACGAGCTATTCATACATTTCCATAACATTCACAACTATAAATTAAAGAACCCATAACCATAGGGATTTCATACGATTGTAAATTAAAGGAAATTCGACAAGTATTCTCAAATGTAGCAAAATACAAAATGGAATCTAAATCCAAAATACATGAGTATGCTCAATGAAAATATG
>JANTNU010000233.1:18702474-18718891 GCA_024752395.1 Erythroxylum havanense | reverse complement strand
CCGAGCCCAACACATAATATGACTGTCACACTAAATCTGGAGTGTTTATTATGGTTTGACAACTAAATATAATTAAATAGCTTATTTTACTTAGTTACAATATAAGGGAAAACTAAAATTGATATTTCTTGATGTTTTTTTCTCGATCTTTTCATGTTTGTTAATGTTTATGCACGACAATGACTAGGTATTCTCAATAAGATTCTATACAATTTGATATAGAGATCCAAAAAACACTGCAACCATTGCGTAGGGATTGTATAACAAATTTAGGAATATAATAAGTAATTGATTTGGAAGAAGTTATGGTCAATCCGAGAACTCTAAGGGAGTTGGTTGCCTCAGACATGACCTAAAGATCTTTATGAATTTCTTTCCCAAATTTTGTTGAGCATATTACTTTTGAGCTTAAGTCTAGTTTGATACATCTTTTGCCTAACTTTGATGGTCTTGCAGATGGGGATGCTTGTAAGCATCTTAATGAGGTTATTATGGTTTGTCTTAGTTTGAGACCTTTAGGGGTGATGGAAGAGGTAATCATATTGATAGCTTTTCCATTTTCACTAAAAGATGTAATAAAAGACTGGCCTTTTGCTTTGCCTGCAGGAAGTGTTACCATATGGACAGAAATGAAAAGACTTTTTTTGGAGAAATAATTTCCATATATAATAGCTAACGAAATTATTTCTCAATACTCATGATTGTATTATAAAATAATAATATGTCAAAATAAAAATAGACATGCTTAAAGGTATATTTACTTATATCTTTCTAAAAGTCTCCAATAACTCCTTATCTTTTTCCTCCTTGTTTGATTTTGGTAACCTGCTAGAAAAAGGTAGAGGGTTAGTCTTAATGACATTGGGACATTAAAAATTTATCTTTAAACTGGATGAGGGAGTTTCTTCATCTCTTAACTCTTTCTCAATCTCATTATTGTTGGCCATCCTTTGTAGGGCCCCTTTGGGATTCTTAATCTCCCTATTGATCCTTAAGGTCACTTTTCTAATAGTCTTGGGATTTACCTTAAGTTTAGTTGACAATTTCCTTCCACTTTGTGACTCTAAGCTATTGAAACCCACTGCCATTTGACCAATTGGACTCTTTAAGTTTAGAATGCTAGACCTTGTATCTTGAAATTGAGATCTTATCTCTTACTAAAATTGTTTTACATTTTGTTGGAATTGCAAAGTATTGGTGGCAAGAGACTTAACTATAACTTCCAGAGATGCACTTGAGTTTAAAGAAGAGGCTTATGTTCTAGGTTAGAAATGTTGTGCTCTCTGTTGTTTATATGGGAAGTAATTTTGCTACCTATTCCCTAAATAACCCAGGTTTAGGTTATTACTCCAACCTGGGCTGTAGGTCTGGAAATATAGGTTGTATTGATGGGAAAATTTTCCCCTACAGTGTTGACACACTCTATTTTTCTATCTTACATAATTGGACACCTATCTGTCGGATGATTCACAGTTGCATATGTATTGCAAGCTCTCACCTATACCTACCCTACAATAATTTGTCTAAAAAATTGTTAGTTCATCTAAACAATGTTCTATGAATGAATTATTTACCTCATTTGCACTATAAACATCGTTACAAATGCCAAATTGTTGAGTATTTATTGCCACATGCTCTATTAAAGTTCTAACTTTTACGAGAGTCTTTTCACACATTGCTCTACCATTTACTGCTTTTACCCAGCTACTATCCACTTGAAATAATCCTTCATAGAATTATTGGATATGGAGTTGTTCAGTGATATTATGATTAGGGAGTCTAGAACCTAATTTCTTAAAGTGCTCTTAATAGTCATAAAGTGATTCTCTATGGTGTTGATTTATCCCACAAATCTCTTTTCTTTCACTAGTTGTCTTTAATGCTAGAAACTACTTCCCCAAAAATAGCCTCTTTTGTTGCATACTGTAGTGAAAATGGAAATTCTTTTAACATGATATGCTCGTCCATCACCTATGGAGGTTTCATGTTAAGACATACCATATTGAGCTCCTTAATATGCTTATAAGCATCTTCACTTGCAAGACCATAAAAGTTAGGCAAAAGGTGGATTAAGTTAGACTTAAGCTCAAATTAATATGTTCAACAAAAATTGGAAAGGTAATACATAAGGGTCTTAGAGTCAAGTCTGGTGTAACCAACTTTCTTAGAGTTCTCAAATTGGCCATGGCTTCTTTAAATTCAATTACTTTTTGCATTCTTAGAATTGTTTTGGTTTCCCTTCGCAATCTTCGTAATGTCCTTTTGATCTCATGATCAAATTGTATAGAGTCTTAATGAGGAGATCTCGTCATTACTTTGCAAAAACACGAACAAACATAAAAAGATCAAGAAATAGATGTAAAAAATAATTGTAAACAAATATATATACAAAATATAAATAAAATAAAAAACAAAAAATTAAATCACTTCACTCCCTAGTAACAATACCAAATGTCTTGATGCTTGTCAAATATACCAGAAAATAAAACCTAATTATAATTAAATTTGTAATAATGGTGAGCAAGGATCGTATCGATAGAGAGTGTGTTTTTTACATTTGTAATGAAAAAAAATAGTGTTTAGAATTTTGAGGGAGGGGATTTGGTTGAATTAGATTAACAAAATAAATTAAAACTAAACTATTGATGTAAATAAAATAAAACTGTACAAAATTGATAAAATTAACAAATAAATTTTGAATCCAATTTGTGGTTCAATCTCATTCTTCACTTAAATGTGTATAATCAATTTCATTTTGTTCTCGTACCTCTCTTTGAAAGTATTAATTGTCGATTAATAATAAGCTTTGTTAATCCTAGTTTTCTCTTAGATTGTATCAAATTAAAACAAGCTCTTTAATTAGGTCTAGCTATAAAAAAAATTAGAATAAGCTCACTAAATTTATTGTGACCACATATTACATAATAGGAAAACAATTTAATCTAAACAATAACTACATAAGCTCGAGCCATTTAACATATGCTATGCTATTCCTAATGATGCTCGATCGTTAGCTTACCATAAGAGAATTAACGTTACAACAATTATGCATTGCAATCTAGATTATAGTAATGAGGTTATACATGGATAATCTATTTGGAGTATCTAAATCATTCATACATAAATCTCAAAACATTAATCATATAACAACACAACCAATTCCAAAAGAAAGTGAGAATAATATCACTAGATTAATCAATGCCCAAACTTGCTTTTTAACCTCGATATCCCCTTTGAACCAATGGATGAAGTTTAGCTCCTCAAATCTCTCTAAGCGGTAAGAAATCTGGCCCTTTCTATGTCTCTAAAGTCTTCACACCTCATTTAGCATCTTAAATTCCCTTTTAGTAGTAAAAACTAGGGTTATGTCATAATATATGATTAGTTACACAAACGTGTAGGTGGCCGTGTGTGTGCAAATTGCAAGAATCTTAAACTTACACATTCACTTACTACATGGCCACGTACAGAGCTATATAACTCACTTACATGGTCGTAAGTACGCATATGGCTATACAAGTTATAGAAGTGGATGAAACTACAACTTCATGCTCCTATACACTTTCAATGAACTACATAGTCTCATATACAACCATGTAAGTTGTAATAACTTCATTTCTTATACTATTTGTCCCATCTTCACCCTAATTCATATTCTTCTTGCTTCCACGAAGGCAAATAAGATCAAACATTGATTAAATAGCTCTAAAGATATGTTTTTTAGTTTATTTTGGTTATTATTCCTCTAGCTTATACCTAAACACAAAATATGAACCCAAATAAGTATCTTAAGCATAATAAGCATTAAGGAGTAAATATATAGTCAATTAAGCACTTATCGGGTAGAGAGAAGATGAAGCATTATATTTGATTACTATGGTGTTAAGTGTTGATCACTAGAATGAGTAACATCTAACTTGACCCTCCTAATATCAAAATCAATTATTAGACTACCCAATGATCCTTCATAAGCTATAGTTTTCAATTTAGACTCTTTGTAAATGTTGTTTTTTTTCCTTAACAGTTTTAATAGGTGTTAGAGGTAAAGTTCTAACTAGTTGGTTTCTAAAATCTAGAAACAGTTTGTAGGTTTAGATTCCATATAACTGATTTTAGCTTCCTAGAGCTTGCCTTCTTCCCCTAGTCTTATGATTTTTAAGGAGTTTGGAAGCTACTTTTGTAACTCCACTTTAATAAATATCTTTGCAAAATCCATCCTTCTTATCCTAGCTATGTTTTTAACAAGGTACAAAGGCTTTCTAATGATACTAGCTAGATACCTAATATCTAAAGGGCTTTAAATGAAAAGTGGCTTGCCAAATACGTATCATAGTCCCTACTCAAGAATCTTGTTCAACCTTATTTTAACTGGGAATATAAAGAGGATATAGTCCGCCTATGTGATCATGGTACTTTCTAACCTAGTTAAGGGTTATTTATGCATATGGTGAAAAGATCTTTTGTCCAAGCATCATCCAACTAAGGTGTTTAGCCAATGTATTGCTCCTACTTAAAGAATCTCTAGAGGTAAAGAAACAAAATGTTTACTTGGAGATGAGTGTTGAGAGATGAAAACGATTTGGTAAAGGAGGAGTGATCCCTTACTACCCTATTCCATATCTTCGATAGTTTAAGTTCTAGATTGGATCGAGGGAGTTAAAGGTAATGGTCTTAGCTTGCTCAACACTAATGAGGTAATGCTCTAAGTTAAGAGTATAAAGAGCTTAAGTTATATAACCAAGTTAGAACTTGCTTGGTAGTTTTGTATTAGTTTTTCTTGGTAGGTTGAGGAGGCTTAATACAGATGGATCAGGAGGTAAGTTTAAGGAAGGAGGACTTAGATGGAGGCTCTAAGGTTGAAAAAGCAAAAGTGCTAGTTACAGAAGTTAGGAGAGACATTCTTTTAATGTTAAAAAACTTTAAAAATTAAGGAGAAGGGGAGGGTGATCAAAATATAGTTAACTATTAATGGAAAGTTAAACTTGGTTTAACTAGGTAGCATGTATGGGTAGAAATTAGAATCTAAAAAAGGGGAGAGCATTTTATCTCACAACAATTTCAATAAAATTATTTTTCACTATTCTTGATTTGTAATGACTTAATGAAAATTTTTGTCAGTGTGAATTGAAATTTAAAAAGGTTATTTTCAAATATTAATTATAGATCGACTACTAATTAACAAGTAAGAATCAAGTTTTTATTTTGATTTAAACATAAAATAAAAAATATAATTACTATAAATATAGAAGTTAAATAAAAATACTTAAAAGAATATATATTACAAAAAGGAGGAAAGGAATATATCCAAGAGAAGAGATATCCTTGCAAATCTCTTTATACATGCATTTTGCATCTAATACATGTTTTGTCCATCCTATTTCACAGAAGCTCAGTAAAGGGGTACAATTGTTGCTCAAAGTAGACTACCAACAAAGATCATGTCCTCTAATGGGATTCGAAAGTATGTAACTGTACATACGATGATTTCAATCACCTTACTCCCAATATCCACTTTGAAGTAATTTGGTTTGTCCTTTTTTTTAAAAAAAGCAATGAAATTAATTAATAAAAGGAGAGTTATACAAACTCAAAATTTAGGGGACTACCCTTAACTATCTTGCCTTAGAATGCAAAGCTTTTAGACAAAAGACAAGGTAAGAAATATATGGCGAACGTTGATGATAGATACGCATCAAGGAGTAGATGATTGAGCTGCAATTCAGGTGTAGTTACTTCATCAAAATGAGATCACAAGTTTTAGCAATGATCCTAGATATCAATTTTTTTCTTGCTAAAAAATTGTTGGAAAACTGTCTAAGATTTCATTCTCACCAAAGCGTGTAGATACAAACTCCCAGTGTGATAGTGTGAATCTGGTGATTTGGTTTCAAGAAGATGTGTTGAGATGAGATTGGAAGGGTAATATCTGTGAGACAGAACCCTAGGTTAGTCCACGAACATATAGTAGTAACATAATTCCAAATAGTTTTATTGAAAAGACATTAGAAGAGAAGATGGTTCTATGATTCATCATGCAATAAGCACATTGAGTATGGCAAACCAAGAAACAAAAGATATTCTTAGAGTTAAAATCTTACTCCAAACCATAGTGAACTATGATACCTTGGAGCATCACTTACATACTTGATCAAGAATGGTTTTATTTGTAAGTTTGCTAAGCAGCATATCCTTCCAGAAAAAGGTGTCAGATGTATGTATAACAGGGGTATCCTGGTTTGAGATGCTACAGGTTATGGGGAAAGTTCCAGGAGTCCTATTAATGAAAGAACAAAGTCGGGTGTGCCGTTAATGTAGTGAAGAAAATCTCAAGTATTGAGTTGAGTGTATCAAAGGTCCCATACCTAACCATTTTTCGTAGCAGAGTGAGATCAATATTCCATTTCCTATTTTGCATGAGACCTCCTATTAGACTGCATCTCTTAACTTCAGAATTTTTGTGAGGAAATACGAGTGTGAGGCTTTTAGTTTAATGTCCCATATATAGTTGCCTTTAAGGAAGTAAGAGTGTATCCATTTAATATAAAAAAAATTTGTCCTCTAATATCCACTAGAACCTCTTGAGAATCAAAGTATGATTTGTGGTTTTGATGGATAAAATACTGAGACCACTTTCTTGTTTCGAATAAAAAAAGTCAAACCATTTAACCTTAACTACTCCTGGGTTGCCACTGGGATGGCTCCATAAAAGGATCTTAGAGTCCTTTCAATCGCTTTGATGATGTTTTGAGATAAGAAAATGTGAGAGCTCCAATAAACATGCAAGGAGTTGAGGACAGACTTTATGAGTTGCAACTTACCCGTATAGTATAGAGATTTATTCACCCAAGATTTAACTCTCTTATAGATCTTATCTAAGAAAGGACGACATTCAAAATGATTGAGTCTCTTTGCAGACACCAGGAGAGCAATATATAAGAGTGGGGGACACTTTTTTTGCATTCCTGTGGCTTTAGCTATAAGAGGTTCCAAAGAGTGCACTTTTAGATAGGAGGAAGTGACTTTTATGTAGGCTTATCTGCAGGCCAAAAAATTGCTTAGATATTCGTATGTACGAGTGCCAAATTAGTCCTAAAAAAAGAAGAAGATCATCTACAAAGCAGAGGTTATTAAGGCCATTTTTTTTTTTACATTTTGAGTGGTGTTTGAATATAAAATTACATAGGGCCTCTTACTTGATGATTGCATTAAGAATTTTGATACAAAGGATAAAAAGATAAGGAAAAGGGGACCCCCTGTCTAAGGCCTTGTGCTGCTTTGAAGAATAAAGAAGGATTGTCATTAATTAATACAGAAAAGGTTGCTGATTTAATGCATTCCATAAGTCATTTGATGAACTGGGTGGGAAACCCATACGCCGTCAACATTGTCCATAAGAATTTCCAATTGATGTTGTCGAAAGCCTTGTGGAAATCAATCTTCATTGTGCAATTTGGGGGTTGTTGGCTGTGGAGTATCCCTTCAATAGTTCTTGTACAATAAGTACATTGTCACCAATTTTCCTATCAGTCAAGAAAGCACCTTGTTTTTCATTAATCAAAGGAGTTATCGCCTTCTTCAATCTTGTAGCTAGAATCTTAAGTATTATTTTATAGAGAAAGTTGGTGCATGATATAGGGAGAAAATCCCTAAAGGTGGATGGATTTGAGCCTTTAGGGATCAAACACAAGAAAGTTCTATTAATCTCTTTGAGAAGAACACCATTTGCAAAAAATTCATGGATAACATTTTTTGACAAAGCTACCAACTATGTCCAAGATTGCTAAAACAATAACCATTTAAGCCATTTAGCCTTGGGGCTTTCTTTCCACTCATGCCAAAAACAATCCTCTCAATCTCACTATCATCTATCGATTTCGTTAATAGATCAAAGTCAAGCTGAGAGATTTGCTACAGGTTAAGTTTCTATAGATCTGTAAGTGAAACATTAGTCGAAACATTGATACCAAGAAGAGAAATGAAAAATATGACAATTTCATCATGTACATGTTGAGGGTTTTGGAGTAAAACACCATCTTGGTAAGTAATAGAAAATATTTTATTGTAGTTTTTCCTGACTAAGATCAAATTAAAGAAGAAATTTGTGCAATTGTCTCCATTTTGTAACCAGTTAATACATGCTTTCTGTTGCAGGAGAGAAGGGTGTTGCTCATTGCGTGTAAATAATTTGAAAATGCTACCTTCTCTTTATCAATAAGTTGTTGATCATCTGGTCTAGAAGCAAGTGTGGTCTATAGCTTAATTAGTTCCAATCTCGTGTTATTAACAGCATCAGTGGTGGATCCCTTTGAAGAGTTCAGTAGCTTGAGTTCCTATTTTATGAGTTTCAATTTTTGGATGCAACAAAACTGCTTAGTTCCTACTATTGAGTAGTCAAACCCCTTCTTACAAGCTACTGCAAAACTTGGATCTTTTACAAGAAAATTGTTGAATTGAAATCGATGATAGTTAGCAACAGATTAAGTCAAGTTTGTCACAAAGATGGAAGTGTGATCCGAAAAAAGTGGGCCCATGAAATTGGCAAAGTTGTTGGGTAGGGAAAGTTATGCAGCCAATGATCCTTGATGAGAGCACGATCAAGTTTTATCCTAATGAGTCAAGTTGCTTTTTGTTTGTTAGATCACGTAAAGAGTGCCCTATATATTTGAGATTAGTGACATTAATATGTTTCACATAGTAGATTAGTAGAGAAATTATTTAGATTTATGTTGCCCTAAGCTTTGGATGTATAAAAGGCCAAGTTGAAATCTCCACAAATCAGTCATAATTTGCTGATACTATCACTAAACTGATGGAAATCATTCTATAAAACTCTTTTTTGGAATTCAAAATTGCTGGCATAAACAAAAGAGACGTTCATATTAATATTACCTTGCAAGAATAAGATATGAAGATGTATGGCCTGATCATTTGCTTCTAGTAAATCCATCTTTAACTCATCAAATTTATAACAGACGATGATTCATCCACAGGTATGGAAACTATAGTTAGTAAGTAATTTCCACTGTGATCCAAAAATGTTTAACTTATTCAAGTTTGCCAACCTAATTTTTGTTTCAAGCAATCCAACTATGAGATTTTTCTCTCAAAACAAAATCCCCTAAAGCTAAAAGCTTAGAGGGGCAATTTATTCTCTTACATTCCAAGCTAAAGTAGACATTAAATAGAAATGATTTTAGGGTTTTTCCCTTACCCCTTTGTGATTTTTGTCTTACCAAAGTCTAGAAATTTCCACTGGTTTCATCTTTCCTCACTCCCTGTGGAGGATTTAGTGAATCCTCTACCACTAAAAAGTTTAGAGGGACAAAAGGAGTTGCAGGTGGAAGTTCATTTTTGTTAAATTCTTCTATATGAGTAGATGCATCTTCGTGTGAAACAAGTTTGAAATTTGTAGCTTCTGCTTGGTTAATGTCAAGAATAGTAGTATGATTCACAAAGGCTAGTGTCTTAACAAACCTCAGTGCACCTTCAGCTATATTAGAAGAGTTCCACTATGGAATCAGGTTTTCTGTTGATGAAGGACTGTTTTATAGAAAGATATGCTCCATTAGTTTGCTTGGGTGCAACTGTTATAATATTAACAGAAGATTGGTTTAGTTTAGCAGTGCCTTCTTTGAGTACATTAAAAACAACAACATAATTTTTAGAAACATTGTTCTCCTCAATTTGGTTTCCTTCTTCATACCCATCATCTCCTAATAATTTCCAGACTTTAATAATTTCCCGCTTGCTTTCCAAATTTTATTTTGAGTTTTTGCAGGGGGTCTAATGGTAAGAAATGGCTCTAATGGTAAGAAATGGAAATGCTATCCTTCTATAACTTATTATCATCTCCGAGATGCATGATTGGGACCTTGTCTAGGAGGTTTTTTGATACTTCAATGCTAACAGAAATTTGATCATAGCTAATTCTTTTTATAAATATATATAGGTGTATTATCATCCATACATAAAGGCTTCCCTATGTAACTTGCTATTTGACATACCCTAAGTAGTCCAGTACTCAAAGGGAATATTATGAAAATATATCCAAATAGGAAGGCTTTGGATTTTGATGATTTCAAGCTTCAAACTCGGTTGCCAAATTTGTAAAAAAATTAGTTATTCCCCAAATGCCATGGACCTTCCTCAAAGATTTTATAAGTTGTAGAGGTGGAGGAGAAAGTGAATAGCACTAGGCTATCTTTAAAGAGTATAACATCAATAAGTCCTCTATTTTTTCAAAGCTTGTTGGACCATCGAGATATTAAAGGAAAAGCAAGTCGTTGGTTTAGAAAGAAACCCACAATTATAGACTTCCAACTATTTACACCTTCTTGTATTGTTGTAAGTTCAGAGCAAGCAATAAGCTTCTCTTCCATTTCAATAGGTAGTTTGAAAAATAAGTTAGAGGTAAAAAGGTCGTCAACCACTTGTTTCCACATTTTTGGGTAGTGTATGCAATAACGGGTGGCATGTGAGAGGATATTGGAGAAGGGAAGGGGTGTGTGATGACAATGGTGAAAATTTAAAAGTGTTATAAGAGGTTGTGTCTGGCATTTTGTATAGAAGGGTCTTAGAATGGAAAAGAAGACATCGTAGTAGAAAAAGACACAGAGAAGGTTAGTTAAAAAAGGTAGGAAAGTTGAAAAAGTTAGAAAGAAGAGGAAAAGATGAGAATACCCCTGGTGGCCAACATTAGAGATTGAAGAGAGAACCAAGGTGCACTGGAGATGGATGGGAAAACAGAATTGAGCAAAGAACAATGGAGGATGTAAAGGGAATGAAAGGGAGAAGAATCAAAGGTGAACCAAGGATTCAAGATGAAAAGGAGAAGAAACAAAGATGAGGACATATCTGCACTGCTTTTAGAGAGAAAAAGAGTCTCCCTCAAACTCATTTATGTCAAGACTTGCCAAGCTTTTACTTATTATATAAATTTCTTCCAACATATTCCTTGTAAAAAGACCATGGCATTCGGCTTGGAAAGGACACACATACCTAGATTTCTTTGCTCAACTAGATTCCTTGTAAATGTGCTAGACACAATGTATCTCACTTCACTTTTTCAGGTGACTTTAGACTTGCAAAATTACTTAGCAAGGATGATCTTGCATCTACCATAATTGGCTGCATACCCTTTTCTTCTTTTCCTCCACCATCGATTGCCTTTTAACAGTTTGCTCTAGGACCATGTACACAAACCCTAAATGTTGACACGTTCAAGATCGACAAACAAAATGAATCTTCAAGTTCAAGCCTTGTTTAATGTTTGAAGTTTTCCTACATCCACAAGGCTCAGCAGAATCTCTTAATGCCAACTCAAAATTGTTTCCTTATTGTCTTTTCTAAGAAATTAAGAAAACATAATATCTTCACTTTTTCTCATTTAACTTTTTGGAAGAGACCGACTGATTACAATATTTCACCTTACACATTGTCGGCACTCCTTCAATTTCTAGTTATAGTGACACCACATCCATCAACTTCAACCTAGACAGGAAAACTACAAATTAGTGAAATTAATGGAAAAGGGTCATTGAGTGACATCTCTTCAACGAGTACGTAGACATTTTTGAATGGAAGAGGAATAAGGATCGAATGGGATCCCAAGATCCTGCAAAAAGCAAAAGCACTAGATTCACTATTAGAGATTTGTGCAATGTTTATCAGAGAAGAAAGGTTCAATGAATTGGAAGGAATCTTAAGACCCTTTGTGAAGAAGTCTTCAAGAGAGACAACAATTTGGTTGACAAAACAGCTTAATGAAAATTCACAGAAATTGCACTTGAGAGATTTGATTAACTAGTAAAATGGAGTGAGAACCTACAAGAGATCTACAATAACATTGTTTATCAGTAATATGAATTTCTTTTACTTTCAGGTTTTAGATTATGACTTCATTAGAAATTAATCCGAAAAAGAACCTATCCGTTCATGATTAGTTTTAGGTCGAGTGATGCTATAGATTTTAACAATTTTTATTACATACTAGCTTCCATGTGTTGATTCTTTGTGTCTTATTTTACATGTCATTATAAAGGTATTTGAGAGAATGGTAATAAGAATGAGAATGAATATAGTGAGGAATGAAAAAAGATATTATCATTATAATTATGATAGTTGGTTAAGAGAAATGAATAATTATCATTACTATTAACAATGATTGGTTTGTAAAAAATATTTAAAAATAAAAATTTATTATATTTTAATTAATTAATTATAATATATTAATTAAGTGGTATTACAGGTGGTCATAATATGAGGTTGTCTATTAGTGGCTGCATTCTTGGTCGTAACGACCAGTGGAGCGACTATTACAACCAAAAATTCGGCTACTTCTGTACACCGCAGAGTGGGTGACTTCTTAAAACATTGAATTGTAGCCTTCGCTAACTGTCGACTGAGCAATTACTACCCTATCTTATCTGCTTTATGTCTTTGCTCATAACTTTTTTCATTTTCAATGTACTCTCCTTCTATAGAACTTTGGATATTACCATTCAAAAGAATACGTTTCTATGTAGGCATATGATAAAGATATAGGATGAGGTTTATAGTTAGTTTTGAGGCTTTTTGACCTCTTTTTGGTTTGATATCAATTGATGAGTGCATTTTGGGTGATGGAGAATTTTTTTGAGAAATTAAAAAATTTCATTAAAACTAATATATTACAAAAAAGTCTTGGACATGTAATTATAAGCTGCTTACAACTAAACAATAGAGACTACATAACTCGACGTCATTCTCTCAATACTTAACTAAGACTCTTAGGGTAAAACGAACCCCAACTTTGTCGAGTCTTCGAAATGTTACTCGAATCGGTGGGCGAGTGACACTTCAAGATGGTGATGAGGTGATGCTCCAAAGGCTGAGTTTGCGATGTTCCAAGTGACTGCCAGTTCTTCATTTGACTTCCAATCTACTCTTCTTGATAGGTAATCAAATCTCTCTGAGTCCTCATTTAGAAATGAGGGCTTTCTCTAAGAGTTTGCTTCTTTCTTGAGGGACTCTTCGTGAGATTCCAGTGACTCCCATGGGATTCTTCGATCTTCTTCCATTCAGCTATACTTAACGAGCTTCTCCCTCTCTAACGATTTTTGAGATTAGGGTTTTTAAAACTCTAAGAATTTCTGCAATTTTGGAGATGAATAGGGACTCTTCGTAGGCTTGACTTTTCGATGACATTCGAAACAAGAAGATAGGAGCTCAGGTTCTCGGTTATACTCAACAGGTAAGAATCTTCCTTTTAGTCATCTTTTTTGAAATTAGGATTTTGAATCTCTCAGCAATTTTTTTAATTCCAAAGGAGGTAGGGGACTCTACGAGGGCTTGGCTCTTTGGTGACAGTCGGAAGGAGAGCATGAGTACTCAAGTAAGCTCCTTTTCCATGAACTAGTCTGTTTCTTCTTCCTTTGATGATGAAGAATTGCAAGTTACTGTGTCATATCATTTCAAATTCTTTGCCCATCAATTTTGGATGGAGAAATCTGGATGTTTCTTTGTTGCTCTTTCTTCAATTATCAATGCATGCTAAAGAATATCCAAACAAGAAAATGTCTCATTCGTTTTCTTATATATTGAACCAAAATATATGGTAGGAAACCCGCATAAAGATAGCATGCATCATTCTGTGTTTGTGCCCGCATACTGCAAACATGTAGAAACTAGTCAAGAGGCTCCTCACTCTACAAAAATCAAGACTTTTAAGCTCACTAGTTCGTTTGCGACTTTTATTGATTTTACCGACAAATTTATGGCAACATCCCCAAGACACAAACAGTTGCTTTGAATACCACAAAATCTACTCTACATGTTGTGTTAAGATGCTGCAGAATCATGGACAGAATCTTCCTGGTACCATCATTCACCAATGACATTCTAAGAAAGAAAAAGACCTTGAGACAAAAAACAAAAAAAAACCTTTGAATTAGTCTTACCATTTAGTATTATCCGTCAATCCTCCCAATACACACATGTGAGAAGCGTTAATGAGCTACCAAATTGGCCAGCCAAACTCACCAACTGTTTCTTTGATACTAAAATCCTGCTGATCATGGAAATCCTAAATCTTATCAGCAAATTCCATATTAATACAGACAGGACAGACATTCTTTCCTTCCGTCAACCACCAAATAACGATAAAAGCTTACGAGAATCGCATATCAGGAGGGAAAGAATCTGCTATTTATAGGATCTCCTTAACTTCCTAAGTTGTAAGTCCTAGCATACAGACTCATAGATACAGAAGCATTTGAGCAAAAGTTGACTTTCTAACCTCAGAAAACAAAGTTAGTATATCGATTTTTTTTAAATTGATCATGTTCAACAACGCACATTCCCTGATTTCTCCTCTTATGAACTCCAGCAATGTTCATGATGCCAGATAAGAATAGTAGATTACTGTTACAGCTAGACAAAAGGAAAAGAGAAGCAGAGGAGAGAGGAGAAAGGACAGACATTGCTTCTTCGTGTGCTCTCACTGCCATGAAACTAGAGGAAATTTGTTCAAACATGTTACCCATTGCGAAAGGAAAAATTGCTACTACAATAAACCCAAAAAGGATGCAAGTCCAAACATCCATATGTTAATTCATATTGACATGAAAAGCAGAGAAAGCGCATTGTAAAGTTTTAGTAGAACTCGACCAGAGCATTCATAGTATATTTATTCTTCTCCCAATTAAGGCGTCAAAGACATGAATAAATGTGCAATTACAACATCAAAATCCAGAAAACTGGAAGCCTCAAATAATCGACCCCTCTCTCCTCTAAACCAATGAGTATGCCCTCATAAAAGGGGGGAAAATAAAAAAAAGATAGACCATCTGTAATGGCAGAACAAAAATCCAGTATCCCTCCCACTCTATACGTCATTTTGTATACCATAATCATAAGTAGTAACCAAAACATGTCAAACTGTTCATCAATCAACTGACTCAAAAGCGATGGAAAGCATTAGCCAACAAAAATCAAAATTTTGATGCATACCCATGATCTATTTCTGATAAGCACCTCCAACCCCAACAACTTGAGCACCCTCAATCAACTTCTTATTCTTCTCAATAGCAGCAGCAACTTCCTGAGGCATGTACTTCTCATCATGTTTAGCCAGAACCTCAATAGCCGAAAAGTAACAATCTTGACTTCTCGCCTTAGTTGAAACACTCTGGGGTCCCACCTTCTCCCTCAATTCCTCCGTTAACGGCTTCACGAAACCTTCCACCACCACCGAATGCCCTTCCCTGAACAAGTCCGGCAACGACCCCTCATACCTCACTAAAATATCTGTCATCAGATCTGTTATCACAAACTCCATCTCGGCCGACGAGTCAGGGTACACTACACTTCCTTCGAGTACCAAACCCCCCAGTCTGAACCTGGTTTTCTCGGGATTCGCTCTGTATTTCTCCATAGCATCTGTTGGAGTTACGTAGAATGTTAATTGATCTTGGAAATTATTTAGAACGACAACGATGAATCCGGCGACGCCGCTGAAGGCCAAAGCGTAGGTCCAGAGACGGCGTGCTTGGAGTTGGCGGGCTCGCTTTCCGATGTCTACAGTCTTCGGGCGGACTGGTTGCCGCCGGGCGATAGAGAAGAAACGGAGACCGGAGAGACAGTGGGGGTTGGAGCAAAGCGTACGGAGATCTGAGAGTGGACAGATGATCAGCGGGTCCGATTTGATGGTGGGGAAGATCAACGGATTGGTGTGGAAGGATCTGGTGGCGATTCCTGTGGCTCGAAGAAAGTAGGATCTTAGACGGAGGAGAGAGAAACGAGAGGTCATTCTCAGGCGTTTAATTGTTTCCCGGGAAAATTAAGTGGGGGTTATTCAGGCACAGCGGTACAGCAGTTCGGAACAGCAAATCTGTTCCCGTTGTTTGGAGGGTTTTTTGCTTTGGAGGAAGTTAAGAGGCGGCTAGTGGAATAGTCAAATGGCAGTACGGCGTCGTGCACCTCATCGCTCTAGCTCTGTGGAAAATAGTTGCGCCGGCAACGAGACTGTCCGTTTTAATGTAGTTACTTAATGTTGAAAGAATGAATTAGAAAGAAATCAGTAAAAGCGTGCATCCAAGTCCAATTTTGTATTATTAATAGATTCCTACATTACTCGACTTTTCGGTTCATTTCACAAGGGAGCACTCAAGTCTTGCATGGTATACGACTTCTTTATTAACTTCTTATTTTAGAGTTTACTTCTTTTTTTTGACATTAAAACATCATAGAACAGTAACGAAACTAAAAAGAAGAGGTTAAACTAAACCCGAAGCCAATAGGCTTTACCCCATACACCCAGGCCTAGACCTCCTCCGAATTACAGCAAACCGAAACAACATCAAAAAGAACAAAAGGAGAAAGAAAACTTGGCAACGAAGACCAAGTAAAGCGATCTGCATGGAACAGAGCTACCCTTGCT
>JANTNU010000233.1:18060645-18070672 GCA_024752395.1 Erythroxylum havanense | reverse complement strand
CTCAGGTTTCACGATTTTAAGTAAGAGAGTGGGGTTCCGAGAACGGGATCCAACAGTTGGGGTCCAGTCTCCGGGTCGGGTCCCGACACTCAGCGTAATTAAGACTAGACTTATTAAGATGCAATAAATGTGAACACCTTTCCATGTATCCAAGAAAAATTTACATTTGAAGAACAGGGGCACTTGGTCTTTGGATTTTCTTTGCACAAGGAGCAATTAATAGACAAATTTAGATAACTCAATCTACCAAGAGTGACTAATTTGTTTATAGCAGCCAACCACAAGAAGAAGGAAATCTGAGCCAATAAATTTTTATTATAGACAAAATTATATCAAACTTGATTCCATCCTTGAACTCTAAGTAACTCTTTATTTGAGTCGTTTGTGAATTTTCCAGATGAATGCCTAAGCTAGAGATAAGATTCACTTTTCTTAGCTTTAGGATTAAACGTCTATATAATGTCTGCAAGCTCTGTTGGAAAGTTCATAAATTGATTTGGGTTGATTCAAACTTTCATTTTAGAGCATCCTGGAAATCAATTCAAGGTTTAAAGCATTAACTAAATGTTGCGGAGAGACCTAAATCATCAAAGTACAATAAGCCTAATTGACTATTTCTCACCGTACATTTGAAGTTTCCAAATAATCTTCTTTTGTGCTTTATCAGTTGACATAAGAACTATGAGAATGAGGGATTGATATAACTTCCCACAAAATTTTACCATTTAAAATACACGAGTCAATCCTTCTAATATGTAATGAATCATTATTCTCCATCAATCTCCATAGTTTCTTTCTCATAAATACTTTATTGTTGAGATTAGTTGGAGTGATTCCTAATCTTCTCATTAGTTTTCAGATCTCTTCCCAACCAACTCTGCATTATAATATCTATTAGACTCTTAGTTCATAAAAAAATCCTCAACATCTTTTCTATAGCTTTGGTCAGTCCATTAAAAAGAAAAATATGTGATGACCAATAAACATTAAGTAAGTTTATCATAGATTTTATCAATTATAGCCTCCCTGTAAATGAAAGAGATTTATAATAGCAATTACTTAACTCTTTTTTGACTCTTCTCAATTAAAGGGTGACATTCTTTAAAGAGTAGTTTCTTTGTGGAAATAAGTAACTCAAGGTAAGTGAAAAGGGGATGCTTGACTTGGAATCTAGATATTGTTGATAACTAACTTTCAATTTGATATGCATGGGTAGAAATAATCACGTGACCTTTATTTATGTTAATAACCAAGCATGAAAATTCTTTAAAGGTATGAAAAGATGTCATATGAATACTCGTAGACTTGTCATGAGCTCTAGAGAAAAGGAGCAAATCAACAACGAATGATAGGCTAAATAGTCTTAGCTTCTTACATTTGCTATGATATTTGAAGTTGTTATACAATAAGAAGTTATGCTTCACCAATTTTGTGAATGCTTCCATGCATAAGAAAAATATGGAGAGATCAGGTCTCTTTGCCTCAAGCCCCTCCGCACTTGAACAAATATGTTGGCTCACCATTAATCATTATACTGAATAAAGTGGTTAAGATACAAAGATTGATCCAATTCCTAAAGTTTTTAGGAAAACCAAACAACCTAGGTAAGTAGAGAGTGGACTCCAACTAATTGAATCTCATGCCTTATGAAAATCAACCTTTATGGCACAATTCTTAGGAGAACTTCTTCTATTATAAAATTTGAATGGCTCCTGAACAATAATCATATTAATTGTATCTAATAATTCTATTATCTATAAATGCATTTTGATTATCTTTGATTTGAGGCTTGAACACTCCCTTCAATCATGTTACTAATAGTTTAGAGATGATCTTATATAAATAATTACAACAGTAAATTGGTTTGCTTTCATTGAGAGAACACAGGTTAAGGATTTTAGCAATAAGGCATAAGAATATCTTATTAATCTTATTAAGTAACTTTCCTTTCTCAACAAATTCAATAATTACATTAGTTACCATGTTCTTGATTAAAGGCTAACTATTTAAACTATAATTAGGACCCAAAGCTTTGATAGGGTTTAACTCAATCACAACTCTTTCAATATCCTGAGCATTAAAGCAACATCCTAACATCCTTAACTTTTTAGTAGAGAATTAATTGTTGATAAAGGAGCTAAGGATTCGTGTAAAGGATGAAGGAGAATTAGGAGCCCTTAGAGAGTTCTGAAGGAATACTAAAACCTCATTCTTAAGATCCTCTTGAGAAGTAGCCAAGTCCCTATTATTCTTGATAAAGGAAGAAATCTTGTTAGAGTTTCTTCTTGCCATTATTCAATAAGAAAAAGAAATAGTGTCCTTATTCCTTTGAGTCATTGAAATTGATATCTCTATTTAAGCAAAGAATTATGGTTTAATATTGCCTTATTATAGGAACATAAAGCTATATTCTCCTTATTATAAAGATGGGATCTCTAACATGCTTATAAACCCCATTCAATTACTTAAGCAATTTATACTTGGTAAATGAGACATTTATGAAAGTGCTTCCAATCCTCATTAAATTTACCTCCTTAAGCTCCTTTTTAATCAAACTAATTTTTTTGACATAAATAAAATCTTTTTGTCAATGGACATACCTCTAAAATAGCCTCATTAAATCATTCTTCCTTTAATAGTAATTTATTGAATTTAAAGGGACATTTGCTCTTACAATTAGAAAAATATTCTAAATGATAATAGGTGAATGATCTAAAATTATTATGGATGATAATAGGTAAATGATCTAAAAACATAAGATTCATAAAGAGGGCCTTACTCTAAGGTAACCTAGCTAACCATTCTCCATTTACAAAAGCCCTATCAAGCCTTTTCCCAATATTCCATCTTGTACTTTGCTTGTTGCTCCAAGTGAAGAAGCCCCTTGATGTGAGTCGAACAGACTAGAAAATAAAACATAACTTCGCATAACTAAATTTGTAGTAAAGGTGAGCAACGATCATACCTATGAGAGTGTATATTTAGCTTTTGTAATGAATAAACCAGTTTCTAGGATTAGGGATTCTGGTTGATTCTGTTGGACCCTGAATTTTTTTTTCAATATTTATCGATTTATGTGTTTAAATTTTTTTAATCTAGTCCATTAAATTAGCAAGTATGAATAGAAATTAGAAATTAGAATGAAGTGTTAGAATTAAGTTAGCTTAAGTAGTTAGTGGGCTTATGTTAAAAGAAATAAGGGTAAATACGGAAAACCTAGTTTAATGAGTGGCAAAATAGAAAGAAAGACAAAACAAAAGGGGTTGGAATTAAAAGAATAAGAAAGAAGAAAAGAAGAAAATGTGAGAAGAAAATAAGAGAGGAGAAAAACGTAGAGAAGAAAGAAGGAAAGAGAAGAGAGTTGTGAGAGAAGCTAGGGAAGAAGAAGAAAACGTGGAAAGAGAAAGAATCAAGCTTGTCTAAGGTAAGTTTATCTTTCTTTCTTGAGAGAAGCTAGGGAAGAAGAAGAAAACGTGGACAGAGAAAGAATCAAGCTTATCTAAGGTAAGTTTTTCTTTCTTTCTTGCTTAGGTATATAAAGAAGTAGAGAATGGGTTGTGTTGAAAAAAGATGAGACCCATTTTGATTTTCGTGGGTTTTGGAATTATATTTTGGTTTAACTAGCTTAGATGAACTATGAGTAGGTTAGGTTTGAGCATAATTTGTATTTATTTCATTTTTGTCATTATTAAAGTTTATGAATTTTATTAGAATATTGTTTTGAATAAAACCTTGCTTGTTTTAGGAAACCAAGAGAACCCAAGCCAAGAGCAAGAGAAAAGACAAGCTTGACTTGGATTTTGCAAGCTAATTAGGTAGGTAATTTATTTATAGCTATTGTGTGACTATGCAAATTCTTGCTTATGTGTGTGGATGTTGATTACTTGAAATTGAATTGTTGTGATTTGATGGAAAATGCATGATGCATTGTGATTATATTATACCGTGAAAGAGGTGATAACATTTTGAATTAAATGAAATGAAGGAAAAAAGCATGAAAGCATGAGCATATGATAAAATGAATATGTGCTTTTGTTTGGGTGAGAGAGGAACCATTTTATTTGTCACGTGTACGTAGACAAGTGCCTTCTCCTGGTTGCCTGCTTGTGATATATGAGTTCTAAAAATGGACTCATTTTGTTCATAGCGAAAACTTCAGTTTCTCCATTTCGTACCCATAGGGCCCCTCAAGACGTTTGGTTGTGTGTGGCATCTTTGAATTGTTAAGTATGATGCATTTGAATGATTTGCTTAATGGATAAAGTCTATGTTATGTGTTATGTATTAACTGCTTAATTATGAGTTTTGAGCTAAATTGGTGAATGATTAAATTGTTAGATATATAAATACATTTGCTTGAATTTGTGGTAATTGTAGCTCAGCCCTATATTAGCCACTGAGCATCGTAGCTCAGCCCTATATTTTTCCTCTCTTCAGGTGTAGAAGGAGAGGGTTAGTAATCCTTGCAAGGCATCGAAAATTGTAAGATAGTTAGAGACTTTTGTAATTAAGTTAGTGGTTAGTTTTATAAGCATATCAAACATTGAGCATCCAATGTATTTTGTACATTGTGTTAGGTCTTTGATGTAATGTTGATATGTAATTAAAGCTATGTATGAACTCCATTTTGATTTATAAATGAATGAAGAATTGAAGAAGTTTCCAATGTGTATGTGTTTATTTATCTTTTAGTTGTACATTTCCTATTTCAAGTCTTTCATAGTATTTATGTTTTAGTTGTACATTTCCTATTTCAAGTCTTTCATAGGTGTAGAAATTGTGTTTTAACTTTAGGGGAAAAACTAAATTAATCTACATGGAATTAGACAAAGTTGTCTTCTTGGAAGTTGTAGAATATCTTTCTAGATTTTTAATGCTATATATTATGAAATAATTGGATATCGAAGTTGAGAGATATGATTATTAGAAGTTTGTGATGTTGCATAGGATGGACTTTCGTGATAGCTGCCTTATTTCAAAATTTCAACCCTTTATAGAGAAAAAAATATTTTTAAGGTCTTCATGAAAAGTTGTAGGTTTAAAAGTCCTATTTGAAACAATTTTTGAATGACCATAATCCAATATTTGTAGTGAAAGTTATGCCCTCTTTACCAATACAGGTCGGAAGAAGAAATGTAGGGAGGGAGAAGTCGCGATTGCGACTCTGCGGACTTGCACGGAAGTCACGATCGCTATTTATTGATGACTACACTTGCATGTGTTGGATTTTATTTTTGAAGCACAAGTTAGAAGTCACACAAATGTTTTGCAAGTTTAAAGCACAAGTGGAGAATGAAAGTGGATGTAAAATCCAAACTTTGCGGTCAGAAAATGGCAACTTCACGGCCGTGCACGATTGCTACCCGAAGATTCCCCCCAACTTGAATATGTTCCAGTCTTTTAGCCATAACTTTGTCGTGCGACCTCTAAATGACTTGATTTTTGAAGCAATGATTTCCTAACATATTCCTCCATCTCTTTATAAAAATTTATAGCTTTAGGTATTGATTTGAAAAAGATTGATTGAATCAAAGTAAGGGTATAGGTTGGAAGAGCATGAATTGGATATGTTTCTAAACATGCTTCAGTAGTTTGAGGATATCTTGATTTGTAGAGCTCCAAATGAGATGATTTTTATTTATTAATAAACTAGAGATAGATAGCTACAAATTAGCTGAAGGAATTGAATTTTAATTCAGTCTTTAGGACTTTCAATTTCTAGATAGAAGTTGAGTATAGTGTATACTATTTCAGTTTAATAACATTCTGAAAGTGTTTGGGCCATAACTTTCAGATTTTTGAACCAAATTGAATGATTTAGTTTCATTAGAAACTTACAACAATGGTGAATAAATGTTTTGAAGAAGTCAAATTGAAATTCTAGTTGGAAGTTTCCAAAATATATTCTGAAATAGAAGAATGAGTTTATTCACATTTTATGACTCCAAATGTTGGGCTTCGAAAATGAGGTCCAACAAATTTAATTAAGAAAATAAACTAAACTATTAAAAGTAAATCAAACCAAACAGTGCAAAATTTCTAGAATTAATCAATGAGTTTCAAATCCAATTCATTATTCAATCTTAACCTTCACTTGAACATGCATAATCAATGGTCATGTTGTTATTATACCTCTCTTTGAACTATTAGCTGAAGATTAAGAATAAGTTATGTTAATCCTAGTTTTTCCTTAAATTGTATCTAATTAAAATAAGCTTTTTAATTAGGTCTAGATATTAAATAACTTAGAATAAGCTTTCCAGATTTAGTGTGGCAACAATACTATGGAATAAGAAAATAGCTTAATTTAGGTAACAATAATATAAGCTCGGTCATTTAACTTATGTTACGTTATCCGTAATGATGCACGATCATTAGTTTACCACAAGTCAATCAGAGTACATCAATTACGTATTTCAATCTAGATTCTGGCAATAATTTTATGCATGAATAATCTATTCAGACTGTCTAAATCATTCATATATAAATTCCAAAATATTAATAACATAATAACATAATCAATTCTAGAAGAGAGTGAGAATAACACCACTAGATAAATTAATGGCCAAACATGTTCGTTGACCTTAATATCTCCTTTGAATTGGAAGGATGAAGTTTAGCTTCTCAGAGCTCTCTAAAAGGAAAGAAATCTGACCCCCTTTTTTTTATCTGATCTCTTCATACATCATTTGGCCTTTTAAATTCCCTTTCATATTGAAAATTAGGGTTGTGTCATAATATATGGTCAGCTACATAGGTGTGTAAGTAACTGTTGAAGTAAATCACACGTTAGTACAATGCTTATAAAACGATAACGAATACACGAGAAGGGGGGGGGGGGGGTTGAATTGTGTATTCCCCTTTTTGAACTCTTTTTCAAAAACTGTTTTGTTAAGAAACAAGTTCTTTTACAAAACTTCGGTAAACTCGAATTAATCAATACTTCGAAAAAATTAATTCAGAATTTATGTAATAACAAAAACTTTGAACTTAAAAGAGAGATAAAGTTGGAGAGGATTTGACACAGCGATTTATCTTGGTTCACCCCAAACCGTGGGCTACGTTCAGTCCTCAGAAGTCTTTCTGAGATTTCACTATCTCTTCAACTTTACAAGTATTCTTTCCCGAACCTCTTCAGTTCTTTACACTCAGTATTCTTTCATACTTAGCCTCTGCAGGCTATCTGTACTACTTTCTTATAAAAGTATTCGAAACCTATTACAGTAAAATTAGCTCTCAGCTAATTTGCACAATTTGTCTCAAGGACAAGCCTTTTCGTACGTAAAACAATTTACACAATTTTTGCGCACTTTTTCTACTTGCTCTTGCTAACTTTGCAATCTTCGACTTCGACTTATATTTATAGCCTTCGTCTGCAACTGCTTCTTGATTCTTGCTTCTTGAATCTTGTTTCTTGAATCTTAAAAGAAACGGTTAATCAGTTGAGTTCTGTAACTAACTCGAACTAACTCTTGCGTTTGCTTTTCTCTGTCTGTATTTTTTGCGTATATATTTCTTCGTCTGTTTTTTGTCTTGCGTCTGCATCTTTGTTTGCATCTGCGTCTGTTTTACACTTTACGTCTGCGTCTGTGTTTGCGTCTGCATCTGCGTCTGCTTTACACTTTGCGTCTGTGTTCCTTCATCTGTCTGTTTTCTATTTTACGTCTGTTTTTACTACTTCTTTGTTATTCATCAAAATCAAATATATGTAAAGTCATTTTGACTTAACAATCTCCCCCTTTTTGATGATAACAAATTATATACATAAAAAAAACAAAATACAGTATAAGAATAAAAAAAATCTTATCTTATCTCTTCAAAGATCTTCCTCTTTCTTTCTTTCTTTGACTTCTTCAATCACACTCTTTGAAATTCTTGATTACTGCCTTCCATTCTCTTCTCCCCCTATTTGTTATTATAAAAAATGATCAATGGTAATGACTTTTCATCAGTTATGTCATCATCTTCTTCATTTCACTCATGATCTCCTTCATCTCGTTGACTTCTCCGCGTAAGTGGTTGATTTCTGCTTGGGAGTCAAATGGTGAGGAGGGTTGATCATTATCTACTGAGGGTGCCGTGAACGGAATTGTTGTAGTATAAGCATCCGAGGATGGAATGTAGTCTTCAACAACCTCAAAACTTGGTGGATGAATGAATACATTAGATTCAGGAAGATCTAAGTCAAATGGAGTAGGTAGCATCAGCAACTGTCTTCCTTGCAGGGGTATTGCTTCAGCTTCAATAGACAGTGTGTTAGATAGAATCCTAATACACAAAACTGTCTGAATAAGGAATTCAATAAACGTCCCTATTATTACTCTTCCCCCCACTGGACAGTCTTCAATCTTATCCATAAAGCTACAACCTGCTTCACCATTATTCTCTTTCGAAGCGCATGCTTCATCAATTTGACGCACTTCTTCTACAATTTGATCTGCGGACAGATCATCACTTATTTCTTCAGGATATAGCTTCATTGTCCCTTTATTCAAATCCAAAGGATATCTTGGCTGAATATTCGATACAACCTTTATTTCCGTCTTCTCCATGATTGGAAAAATAGTGCATAGTTTACTGGACATTTTTGTAGGGTATGACTTTGCAGCAGCATCCCTCAAGACATCATAGAAAGTCTTTTCATCCTCATTCAGTAAATGCCATGTGTCACTATTTATCGAAGTAGGTTGTACAACAGCTATTACCTTCTTCCTTGGTTGCTCACAGATTGCGATTGCAGTTCCCCTCTTGGTAACAACTTCAACCATTCTGATCTTCAACTTGTGTCTTCTCAGAATTTTAGAATAGTTGAATAGAATCATACCAGGTTCATCTGATTTCTCCTGTGGTACTTGATCCAAGTTTAATTCTGTTGTCGACTCTTGGTGATCTGTGCAGGGAATAGATTGAACCCGGCTAGACTCCACTGGTTCCTCCTGTTGAACAACAATGGGAATATCCTGAACTTTGCTGGACTCAACTTCTTTTTCCTTTTGAGTAGCATTAATAGTATCTTTCTTTCGACTAACTTCCCTAGCAGTCTTCTTCACTACCTCTGTTAGTCTCTGAGTCTTCTCAGCTTGAGATTTCTTCTTCTCAACCTCTAACTTTCTCGTTTTCTCAGTCTCTTTAGTCTGTCTGGCTGTATCTTCTTCTAGGATAGAGACTAGAGACCTTGTTGCCTTAGGTGCGCGAGATTGAGGAATTTATTCTTGACTCTGTTCTCTGGCTCTCCTCTCTTCTTGTTGCCTTAGAGTCCGAATCCTCGGTGATCTTCTCGCTTTCTTCGCAATTTCAGCCAAAATATTTTCTCCTTTTCTTTTCGACGCACCTTCATCTGTCCTTCGAGGTATGCTCTCTTCGCTTCGAGGACTTGCCCGTTTTATCAACGGTCTTCCGGTTATTCTTCTTATTTCATCTACAGGCAATCTCATACTCACTTGAGATTGAGAACTTGAAGCGGGAGACTTCTTCAATACACGCTCCCCATCAGTTCTTGTTTTCCTTGTAGACTCTGCTTCCTCCTTTACTACCACCCTCAAGCCCATTCTTCTTATCGTGTCAGAGTTAATAGTACTCTTGACAGGTATTATCCTTCTATTTCCTCTGTGAAGAAGGACTCCAGATTCCTTAAAAATCCTGGTGAGCAGCATGTTGTAAGGATAACTGTTGGTATCCTTCAACCCTTTAACCATATAGTGAAAAATCAAAAAAGGTAGGTCTATTGTATGGCGATTGAGCAGATAAAACAAACATTATTCATCCAAGGTAGTCACTAGATGTCGTGACCCGGCTCTTGGTAAAATGCAATTAAACAAAATTGCATTAAGAACCCTAGCCTTTGGTACTAGACTTAAGGTCTTCCTCTCCCATGGGTCATTTGCTCTATATAACTGTCTTCTGACATCTTCTTCCCTCATACTAACCTTGGACATTCAACCGGCTTTGGTTGATAGGGTTTCCCCAACCGACGAACATTCGGTCACCTTTTCTATTGTCTCCTTTGTCACAATAATAGATACTCCAT
>JANTNU010000233.1:17725971-17738385 GCA_024752395.1 Erythroxylum havanense | reverse complement strand
AAGATCTGCTATACTTTTAAAATAAATGGAACTAATGATGATGCCATCAGACTGCCCATTCTCTCTAAGAGGAAAGGTCAAGCAATGGTTGATGCCCACATCATAGATTAAGATTACCCTTGTGGATGCAAATCCAAACCTTTTATAATGCACAAGACAGTTTATTAATGCAGAAACTGGAATGACACTAAACAACAAAACATCTAAAGTAGCCCAAGATTTAATTAAAGATACGACCATGAACAACTACTAATGCGACTTATTCCCTTTAACCCTACTAGTCATTACCACTTATCAATCTTTACATGTTTAAATTAAAGATACGACCATGAACAACTACCAATGCGGCTTATTCCCTTTAACCCTACCAGTCATTACAACTTATCAATCTTTACATGTTTACTTCTCCCAGCTTTAATTCTAAACGAAGCCATCACCTCCAACTAATATAATCTTCTGTATTTGTTTCCACCTTCAATCGTCCCACACAGGTGACCCAAAATCGTTGCGAATTGTTACTGTAGGTAATTTGAGAATTTTCACTCTTTTAAGGTTAAGTTTTCTCCAAATCACCTAATGAAATTACATTTAAGGCAATAGAAAACAACATTAAACACTGGGTATAGATTAACATATATATATATATACGCTGCAATTTAAAATGTTACAGGAAAATAAAAAAGACAACAGAAGATTTATACTAAGAATTTAGTAGCCGGTACAAAATGTCATTCCAATTCATAAACTCTTCAGGGCTGACAAAGCTTCTTTTGTTGTAGCTGAAATGACGGCGTCTGAAGCATTTGGTAAATAGTAATATTTCCCTGCAGGGAGAGAGGGTGGTTTATTATGGTGTTTGCAGGTATTAGGACAAGATTTATTACCCATGGTGAGTTTCCTGAAAAATCACAAACCTTGAGCAACTCTTGCAATCTCCTTGGCAAAACCTGTAGAAACGAACTTATTTTCCGTGTCAATGACCAGGAGAGACATGCCTGCCTTGTAAATCTTCCCAGCCACTTCAAGAATCTCGTCCTGGCAAATCCAGAAATTAAAGGGTTATGCAAGTGTAAGAATTGTAGGACTACTCAATTCCACTTCACCAACTTCCATACTGGCTTTGTAAGAAAATGTAAGCAAAATACAGGCTTAAGATCTTGAAATAACTTCTACACGAGATATAACAGTCGTTGGAATGTACCTTCAATTCCTGTGCAGAAGGTCTTGGAGTATCAGCAGTACTTGTTACAGGATCAGTGGACCTCTTCAATGATATATTGGCTCTACCATCAGTTATTGCCACAATCATTATACGTCCAACGTCACCACTCTTTTCAGCATTAAGTCCAACTCTGACAGCCTAAACAGATATATATGAATGGATAGCACTGAGAAAATGAAAAGAACCCAAAGATAGAATATTTTAATATATAACAAATACAAGTACAAAGATATAATCTATTTTCTGAGAACAAAGGAAATTAGCATTAGCAAGCATGAGCTGTATGATAGAACCATTTGATGGATTAGGGAAACCATTCTATCTATAGGAAGCAAGTGATCAGATGAGGAGCAATTGGAACGTAGTTTAAAATTTTCCATTTTGTGTCCTGATCAGCTTACCTACCTATGTTGGGGGCCGTTTCTTACAGCCTGTACTAATGTGGATTAACATTATGGTGATGTATAAGCACATATGCCTAGTTTTATACCAAACATCAAACAGCTTTCGATATTAAGGAATAATCAACATGAAAGAACTTTTAGCCATAGCACAAGCAGATGAGGGGCATCAAGTGGATCTACTCACAGTTGTTAGACCATGAGCTAAGGGAGAACCTCCACCACAAGGTAGTCTTTCAAGACGTTTTCTTGCCATTGCAATTGATCTTGAAGGAGGTAAAAGGACTTCTGCAGCATCTCCACGGAAAGGAATAATAGCAACCTACATGCATAATAGTGAAAGAAAATTGAAATTTAAAAATTGTATAAAAACATGCAAACACAAATATCATGTACGTGATATATATTACAGAAATCATGGAATTCACCGGCCACATGATTTAGCCAAGACCCACAAAGAAAAAAGAAGCTTGAGAGAGTCTTCCCCTTGAAATCACAGTTTTGAGTACATAGCAGGATCCCAACCATCTATAGATTTCTTTCAACTTACTTTAAGGACATTAATAATAAGGATAAAACCATAGCATATTGGTAATCGGAAAAATCCCTAAACTGATTTTAAATGGTTTATAATGCAGGGAATTCATAGAAAAAGGTGTAAAATGTTTCATAGAAAAAGGTGTAAAATCTCTCGAACTTGGTCAAAAATATTGAACTACGCATTTATTTTTAAGGAAATTGGATTATACGGGTATAATGAAGATGTGCTAGAATTAATTTAAACAATGTTATAAGGGCCTGCTATACCAAAAGAAATAAATTTATAATAAAAAGAATTAGGTGTAAGTCATAAGATTTTGGCAATTTCTAGTGTGGTTAATTTATTTTCAAAGTTACCTGGTCTCTGCTTGTATAACTCTCAGCTAGTAACTTAAGCGCAGCACCTTTTGCATTTTGCATCCTATTTAATGCCATGCTCCCACTTGCATCAACCACAAATATGACCTGTCAAATATACATATTTGTTAGCACAAGTGTAATCAGTAACTTCACTTTAGCATTTCCTTACTGCTGTTTCTCTCTGTCTCTCTCAACCTAGAAGCATTATGCTATCTGCAACCAATTTAGAAAATTCCAGCTCGTTCTTTTAATCCTTCAGCACCGGATTTGTTCATGTTTGAAGTAAGTCATAAGCAACTCCTGAAATCTTCTTTTATTTTCAAGGAAACTAAGGCCAATTCACAACGTATTAAAAAAAAAAATCCAAGAGTATTTTACTGTACTTGCCAGAGTCATGAGATATCACCAATAGCAGTGCTCAATTTACAATCAAAGCAGCCAAGCATCAATTATTACCAGTGCTCCAGCTTTTCTGGCCATTCTTTTTGCGCGCATGTCAGTTTTCTCGACAAAGACTTTCCTAGTCTTTAGGGTGTCCTTTTCTCTACGTAATTTCTGGTATGGAGCAGCTGCCCTAAGGGTTGCATCAACAGCTAGCCTCTTTACAGGACCCTGAAAGGATTGTTAGTGGATAAGTATAATAAACAAAAATCAAAACAATAGAAGGTTTGGAAGACCTAATGAAAGGAAGACTACCATGATTTGGCACCAAAACAGTACATTCCATCCCTGAACTTCGGGGCTGTTTCTAGTTTGGTCCTTGTTGATTATGTGACTTAATCGTAATTGAATACGTGATTTAATTGTAATCAATAAGGACAAAATAGGGTGATTTAGTTTCCTAGAGTACGTCCTGTATAATTGTCAATTAACCTTTATTTTTAGGGAATCTGTCCTTATTTAGATGGCTGCATAGCTATAGATTTGTACATCTTGTACCCTAAAAAGATGTACAATAAAGAATTTTTACAATTCACGTTCATAAGGTATCAAAGCGCAAAGTCATTCCTAGTAACCCTAGCTGCCAATAATTCTGCAGAAAAGCCTAAACACTAGCCTCCTACCCGAACCAGTCTACCTTTTTCTACCTATTCTGCCTCTCAATCATTATGGCGGTGGAATTATGTAGTCTTATTTGGAAAGATTGTATAGTTATAGAAATCGTATAATCCACTGATTTCTAGGGATTAGAGTAAGATACAGATTTCCCTATTTATTAGGGAGTTTGTTACTATATTTAGGTTAGACAAGTGTGTATATTAAACTAAGGCTGTAACTAATTTATATAAGAAAGAAATTCATTCTTCTCTTATAATGTTCGACAATGTCTGACATTTCTGAGACAAACATCATTCTTGAACTGCCTATAACACCTTTGCAGGCCGACAAACATCCACTATTATTACTCAAGCTCCCACTTCGGATTCCCACTCCATTTAGACCATCACTATCAAACTGAAAGGAGATAATTATCTGTACTGATCTCAATCTGTGCTTAAGTATATCAATGGTGCAGGCAAAATTGGCTACTTGACAAAAGACAAGAGGAACTTGAAAAATGAGATCCAACTTATTCAACATGGGACGTGGAGAACTCGATGGTGATGACATGGTTGGTGAACTCAGTATTTGTGCTATCACTCAACAAAGGAGCTTGGGACAATAACCAAATGTACTTGGACTTGAAAAATATATCTATCCAAGTATATCGGTTAACCTTGAAGCTTGGTGAAATCTGTCAAAGTGAAGACAGCATCATTAAGTATTTTAATTCTTTGAAACTTCTAAGATATTGTAGATGTTTAATTATGAGTAGAAATCCTTGGAAGATTGTAATTACTATAGGAAAGGCGTAAAGGATAACCATACTTTTTAATTTCTTCTTGGTCTAAGTATAGTGTTTGATGAAGTTAGAGGCAAGATTACTGATCACTTGGAGAAGTCTTCTCTGGAATCTGACATGAGGAGAGTCGTCGTCTTGTCATGCTCAACTCAGCCTTGTATGGCAAGATGAGTGTTGGACGAAACATTGTTAAGAAACTTAATGATAAAACTAGTGTTTGATGTGATTATTGTGAGCTGATGTGATTATTGTGATAAGTTTCGTCACACATGTGATACCTGCTTTAAGCTTCATAGAAGACTAGTAAATTGGAAGGGCTCTCATAGAGGTCGGTTCAATCATCCTACTACACATGAGACATGCTCAGTACCTTTCAATAAGGAGCATATTATTGAAATTCAACTCAGATTTATTAAGTACTCTTAAGGCTTTCATTGTTCAAGCAGGTTGTATTTCAAAAGCACTATCTTGTCATTCACCTAATTATTCTAATCTTCAGATCATAAATTCGGGAGCAATGATCATATGACAAGCTCTTCTAATTTATTGCACACTTATTACTCAAATTATGATCATAATAAAGGCCCTGTTTGGCAATCAGCAGATTGCATTAACTGTTAACTAATTCTATCAACGGTTAGCAGACAACAGATTAATATAGCTGATTTGGCCAGGGGATAACATCAACTGCTTATTTAAAGGTGTTTGATAAAAGTAACTATTTAGTATTAGCTGCTTATGTGTAAAATGACTTATAAAGGCATAACTTAGAAAAAAAGATTTATAAGGACATGAGCATTAGCTTATATATTAGTATTTCTTTGAATATTCTCATAAGAATTTAGATAGAGCAAAAGAAGTTAATATCATCATTTTCTCCAATATTTTTCACCGAGTCTTAAGAACACCGAAAGCTCTCCCAATATAACTTCTCAATGATAAATGAACTTGATTAAAACCTTCTCGAGATCCTTTTGGATTTGCACCACGAAAGGCTAAGAGATCACTAAAATGCCAATAAAATTAGCTCAAGAATAGATTCGGTCGGATCATACCAAGAGTTTTTCTTCAAATGCAGCTCCAACAAGTTTAATATGAAATTAGCTTTCTAAAAAGGATGTCAATTTAATTTCTAATTTAAGGAAACATAACTTTTTGTTATTTTAATTTTAAATTTTCAAATTTAAAAATTGAGACTATATTTTTTAATATATTAAATTAAAATAAAATTATTTTGGAAAAACTTTTATATTAATCTATTAAAATTTAAGCTTAGATAAAAAAATAAACTTATTAATTTTAGATTAAATTGAATTGAATTAAACACAATATGCAAGTGATAATAATATTATAAACTAAATATTGATATAAAAAGGACCCTAATATCGGGTCTATAAAAAAAGTAATATAATTAGATATAACAAATTTAAAAGTAATTAATTTTTTGAAAATTTAATTTGATATTAAATATTTTAAATTTTAATTTAATAATTAAAATTTTAAATTTTGTATAAAATGAGTTAAATTTATATCTCTATCTTTATCTTGATCTCTATCTCTCTATCTCTATCTCTTTGAGTAATTTGTAATAACTTTTGGATATAATAGTTTTTTAGTCTCTTAATTTCTCAATCGTTGGAAGAAAACTCTCTTCATAGTAACATTTTCAAAATCAACGAATTGGGTCCAATCAGCAAACCCAATCAACTAATTATCAAACATAATTATCAGTGGTTTGATATGGTCAAATAGTTAAAACCTTTCAATTCGCCAAAAAATGGCTAATAAGCCATTTAGCAAACAAGGCCAAAATTTGCATAACAGATGGATTTATAGCGGAAAAAAAATACTAAATCTATTGAAAACCATTTCTCTAAAAAATATGCTACACATTCCTAAACTTACTTGTAACTTACTATCGATTAGTCTATTATCTAGGGACTCTAATTATCATGTTATCTTTTCTAAATCCCACTGTATTTTTCAAGAACCGAGCTCGAGGAATATAATTGGCAAAGCTAAATTGATAGATGACCTCTACTTTTTTTAAGATAAAAGTTCCAAGAATAAAGGCGTTCAAAGTTTCAATAGTATTAGTTCAACTCAGTTAAGGATCGGGTTATGCTTTGGCATTATAGACTAGGCATCATAGTTTTCCTAATATCATTTCTTGAATTATTTAAAAGCTTGGATTGCTCTAAATTACATTGCAATAAATGCATTCTATCCAAAAGCCATAAAACTATTTACCATCAAAAAATATATTAAGCCTCAAGACCATTTTATTTAATACATCGTGATGTTTGGGTCCTTCAAGAATCAAGATCCCTTAAGGGAAAAAATAGTTTGTTACCTTTACTAATAACTATAACCAATTATGTTGGGTTTACTTAATTTCCAAAAAATCAGATGATGGAAAACTTTTTAAAACCTTTTATTCAATGAATGAAGGTCTACTACGACAACAAAGCTGCCATTTCAATTGCTCACAACCCAATTTTACATGAAAGAATAAATATTTTATAAAAAAAAATTGAAATCAAGTTGATCATTGTTCCTTATATACCAATCATAGACCAAATAACCGATATACTTACCATAGGGCGAATTGAGTCAATTTGAACTTTTAGTCAAGAAGCTAGCTATGGAAGACATTTTCAAACCAGCTTGAGGGGCATGTTGAATATGTGATTTAATTGTAATCAATTAAGTCATAATTAGGGTGATTTAATTTTCCAGAATAGCTCCTATATAGTTGCCAATTAACATTTATTTTCTAAGATTCTTTCCTTAGGTGGTTATATAGCTTAAATTTGTACATTTCGTACTCCTACAAAGATATACAGCATAATTCTTACAATTCATGTTCATAGTCCTTTTACGTTCATCTCATCCAATTTGCTCATCCTAATTAACTATAATACTAAAAACTCAACCTCAGGCATGGTCATTCCAGCCAAATCTCAATAAAAAAACTAAAATGTCACATGCTATTTATTTCTCTACCTTCTAGATTATTCTCTCTTCTTTACTATGTTCTTAATTTTTTCTTTAACAAAAAAAATCACAACAGTTCCCATGTGACTGATGATAAAGAAACGGAGAAAGAACAATCAAAACTCAACACAAGTTGATGCATCATACAATCCAATAAGATTTCAAGAAGGAAAAAACAAAAAGGCAGGTTCAAAAGAATCTTTCTTACTCTTTAGAAGGAAAAGCAAAAAAAATGTGGCACTAACCTTTGGCAGCATAGGTTTAACATACCGACCTCTATCCTCAGAAAATATGACGTTCTTTGCTCTACCAGCCTTCCCTCGGCGCCTTTGTGTTTGTTGTGCAAAGAATAGAAGTTTTTCATCCACCAAACCTCCTTCCGCATCAAAAATAAATTCTTCAGGTATTTGTTCCTGTTGCTGTTCATTCTCTCCATCATTTTCATCCTAGTTACAGCATAGAACATTGGCATTTTGGCGAAAATGATAAGAGGTGAATCATAAATAAAAGAGTTGATGATATGATCAAGAACAGGTAACAGATCCTAAAAAAGCGATACTTAAAAATAGATTGAATATTTGGTACAATAAGCAAGAAAAAATAAGTAGGACAACATAAAATACCTCTTGATCTTCCTCCTCATTTTGCTCGCTGTCAGAATCTTGGTTTTGTGGGGGTGGTGGAGGTGGAGGCTGCTGGTTTTGTTGTTCAGGTGGGTTTTCATTTATAATTGAACGAGGAAGAATGACCAGTTCAACCTGTTTAAGGGGTTATATCAGAAAAGGACTTCGACAAAAACTTCTTAGTGCCCATAATAAACAAGTTATCTCAGAAGATTCTCCCTAATGTTTCCATCCTTCTCTCTGAAAATGTATACAGATATGTGTAAGTGTGGGCACTTTATGTGCACATACATCTGTATGCTTTGTCCAAAGTATTATATTGATATTAATAACATGCATTGCTTTTTCTTCTTCCCATCATTGCCTCCACATGAATCTAAGTTTATTAATAAACTTGCAGTAACAGAAAAAGTAATTTACAGCTTTTTTCAAGTCATCCACGCTAACTTTTTCACGTCCTTCAACAGCAGCCAAACATTTTGTTACACGAGTAGCATAGAGCTCAGCTCTGTGTCCCTGTTATTCAGAGTTAGCAATTGGTGGTTCTGCAATGTCAAACCAATGATGACAAGAAAAGATGCAAAGCAACAAGTAGAACACAAGCCTCCCTACCAGCTTCAATTCCAAAAGTCACCTTCTCATATATATGTCCAGAAATTGAGATATTTGACAACTATCGAATCTAATTAACTGAAACCATAACCAAGAATTTGTCATACCAAAGACTAGGTAAACATAATACTACCAGTAATATATAAGTATTAATCCAGTATTTCAAACTCTATATCGGTTGCTCATTAGATTACACTTGATAGTAAATGACAACAAAATCATAAAGCTGCCTCGCCTGTCAAAAACAGATCCTAAAATTGTTTTCATTCATTTGCAATGTCAAAGGGATAGGTTAGATGGATGTTATTGTATTTTATTTCCGTTTTACCCATCAATTTCCCTATAAAGTTAACAGCTTCTGAAAAGCATTAACAGATCAAGTAAACCAATAAATAAATCACCTGGCAACCACCTCGAATGGCTTCCATTACTAAGTACTTTAATTGCTCCTTACTGATTGTAACATCCTTCAAGTATTCTCTTGCCAAAATGATCTGCATTTAGAACATATTTATACAAGAACGCATGAGTATTTAGTACAAAATGTAAGTGATTTCACACAATTATCATGAAGTCCATACAGGATAAAGGCATTAGTGCACATACGAGTGAACCAGGGTGAATGATTGCAATTTTTGTGAGATATATGCATGCAGAAGGCAAATAGTGGTTTTGGATGCCCTAAAACGCATCAATGGATTTGACCTGGCTCTCCTTGCCCAATAAAATTACCAGGTCAGCTCACAGTATAGATCATAATCACAGTTACCTGAGTCTTCGCAAACTCTGTCTCTTCCTCGACCATCTTAAAAACTTCAGTACTGCATTCCTGAAATTGTGTTGCAATTCTAACAGCTGCAACACGATCTTCAAAATTCATTGGAAGATCTGCGCTGCAAAGCAACTGTCATTGTTCTAATGGGAACAGAATGTTAAAGACAAGGAAGGTGTTCCAAAAAGAAATTGCAGAACCATACCTCAAATTAATTGCAATACGATCTAATAGATGTTCACGAACAGCACCCTCTTCTGGGTTATAAGTAGCAATTAGAAGGGGCTTGCAGGGGTGCTTAAAGCTAATTCCCTCTCGCTCAACTATATTAACTCCTTCAGTCAACACATTCAGAAGTAAATTGCTGACACCCTCATCCAAGAGATTAATTTCATCTACATATAGTACACCTCTATGAGCTTCAGCTAGAAGCCCAGGCTGGAAGACGGTTGTTCCGGTTTTCACAGATTCCTCCACATCAACAGATCCAATAAGTCTGTCCTCTGTGACTCCTAGTGGAATCTGAAACAGGAATTGTTGAGAGTAGTTAGTGATGCAACAACAATGTTCTCAATAACAACACTTCTTTCATTTGGCAAACCTGAACAAAGGGAGATCTGATAACTTGAGTCTTCATATTACCATCAGAATGATACTCCAATCGTGCAGCTAAACCATCCTCCCATCTTAAAAAGCATTTCCAAACAAGTCATTTTATGAACAATGGAGATTACAAATCATGTTCAGCTTTTTTTTTTCAGCATATCTTTTGGACCTTGTAATATAGTAAGGAGAAAAGTATTCCATATGTACTTTCATTCAGTATAGTCCTCTATTTATATACAAGATGAGATCAACAATCAATCCCTACAATCAAGTTAATTTTAACATTCAATCTTTATAAACATATACATAGAATAATTCTGAATCTATAACAGTCAGTCCCTATAAATATGTACATAGACTAATTCCTAATCTATAACACTCTCCCCCAAGCTAAAGCATAAATGTTAATCATGTACAGCTGCTTACAAAATTCAACTTGAATCTCATTTAGAACTGTTGTAAAAAGATCTAGTTGTTCTCTAGTCTTCACATGTCCTATAGAAATCTAGTTATGTTGCACCATTTCACGGACAAAATGATAGTCAATTTCAACATGTTTAAATTTGATCATGAAACACAAGATTATAAGTTATATAAAGAGCAGCTTGGTTATCACACCATAACTTTGTTGGCATTGAGATTTTGCGACCAATTTCACTCAAGAGTTGGTATATCCATATTATTTCAAACACAAATTGTGCTATCGCTCTATAATCTACTTCTACACTCGAGCGAGAAACAACATTCTATTTCTTATTTGTCCATGAGACGAGATTTCCTCCAATGAAAACATAATAAATTGCGGTGGAGTTCAGCCAATCGTGGATCTTGCCCAATCATTATCTGAGTAGCACTCTATACAAGTGTGACCATGATTTTTCTACATTATACCTCATCCGAGAGCTCACTTCAAGTAACACAACATCTGCTCTAAAGTGGCCCAGTGATGAACAGTTAGAGCAGGCATAAATTGACTTATAATGCTAATAGAGTAACCAATATCAAGATGAGTTATCATAAGATAAGTCACCTTCCCAATCAATCCCCTATACTTCTTAGGATCTTTAAATAACTCTCCATCTTTTGTGAGTTGCAGATTAGGGACTCGTTTGGATACCAACCAATCAGCTATTTTTTTAGCTGATCGGTAGTTATTAACTGTTTGACTTTTCAAACAGCTAACAACAACGTTTGGAGAGCAGCTTTTTAGGGCCCGTTTGGTTGAGTTTTTATCAGTAAAGCTTTTATTAGTAGAGCTTTTGTCAATAGAGCTTTTCTGATAAGAGCTTTTTTTAAAAGCCAGTTGGCTGTTTGGCTGTCAATTAAAAAAATAGCTTTTTAAAAAGAGCTTCATACAGTAGACTATTTGGCAACATAAAAATAAAAAGCACTTTTATCAATTTTAACTATATTTTATTTTATAATAAAATTATTTATGCCAAATAATTTTTAAGTATATTAAACAATATGCAAAGTATTATATTGAAGGAAATTTTAGATAACCATCTTGTAGAAAATAATTTAAAGAGATGTCTCTTTTTTTTATAAGAAATAAAATTAATATAAAAAATAAATATAAAAAAAATATAAAAAAGTTAAAAAATATAAAAATATTAGAAAATGGCTCCATCCCATTTTCTGACCAACCAACCTAACACATGGAGTTGTGTTTATCTCTTTATTGTCGCCCCCAACAACACCTCATAGCAGCATCGTCAATATTAGTACAATACCCACCACCACCCCTACGGTCACCTTAGCTCTGAGTTGTAGCATAGACTTGGGCGTGTAAAGATCTCACCTTTAATGGCAAGCACAACTTTTACTAATACTCTACTTTCTTCTTCTTATTATTCTTCTCTTAGCTCCCATTCAAATTCGCCCTCTCATGGTTTCTGCAACGATGCTTTCCTTCCATCTCGCTTCTAGCCTTTTGAGGAAAAAGAAAATTTTCAACTTTTTCACTACCTATTGTTCTCTTGATGCTGCTCCTGCTAAAGACCCACAAGAAAAGAAGACACCCATTGAGCTGAGAAAGTGATTTGAATGCCTATCTCTGCCATTTTACATTCTACTATATCTTATTTTATTTGTGGGTTTTGCGGTTTTTAGGATATGCGGCTTATCCTACTGTGATGGATATCAATCAAATTCGTGAGATTTTGCCTCATAGGTGAGTGTCTTATAGCTTGAACGCAGAACGCAGAACGCAGACCCAAGAGGAAGAGGAGAACAGACGCTATTTGTTTACATAAGTGATGGAAGCTAATATAAAAAACAACTTCCCGAAAAAGCTATAATTTGGAGCTTTTCTGAAAAGCTCCAAATTTTAGCTTTTGAAAAAGCTGTATTTTGGCTTTTTCAAAAGCTATTTCTACTTGAAAAGTGCTTTTGAAGTTTGTAGCCAAACACTTATTTTTTCTTAAAAATAGCTTTTG
>JANTNU010000233.1:17651033-17666231 GCA_024752395.1 Erythroxylum havanense | reverse complement strand
AAAAATGAAAAATGGTGGAGAAGTATTGAATTCCAAGGTGAGCTAGAAGATTAGAGAGAGTTGTATATGATACACCTCCATCTATACATAAGGTCTGAATTTAGGTATGGAAAAAATTCCTAATGAGTTCAATGAAATTTTCAAAGATGATAAGCACATCAGGTTTAATCTTAAAAGGTTACAATGATGTATATCTACTGTAATAAACAATGAAATGCATGTAGTAGTGAAAATTTAGAAAAGCGTTAATAGAAGCAAGGTCTAAGCATATGAATAAATAACTTGGAATAGTTTATTACAACTGCTATATTAGTATTTAAGGGATAATTTTTGACCTTTTCCATAAAGAGAAGAGTCATAAATTAAATTAACATAAAAAGGACTTTGAAACATTAATATTATTGCTAATTAATATTTTATTTTGAATAAGATGAGAGCGTTAATCAAGATGTTGATGCCAAATATGAGATGAGAAAACAATTGAAACTAATGGGTTAATGTGTGATAATTAAAGAGATAAGTTAAACATCAGTCACTCGTACAGATTGTTTTAACTCTAGCCTTTCACCAAAGGTGCCCTCGTAGTCAAATCCTTCACAAAAAATGTTGGAAAAATTCAATTGAATTGACATTTTGCTTGTAAAATTTTGAAAAAGTTATTAAGTTTATCTTTATCAATGGAGCATATAAACTATTATCTAGTGTAAAGAGAGATACATGTGACTTAATTGTTGAAGAATTGATATAAGATATCAATATTGTTACCATCATCGAGTACAACATTTCATTTCTAACATAGTTTGAATGCACATTTAGGTTTTAGATATATGTAATGATATAATGTATTACACCATAATCAAGTACCATTTATTATTTTTATCATTCTTACTATTACTAGTTTGAGAAAAATCTCCTGCAATAATAGACTTAAGGTATGGGATAGTACAAAGATAACTAATGTCATGATTGACATGCTCTAGCACTATGCCTAAGCTTATCATACAGTTTACATACAAAACAAGAGTGACTTTGATTTCCCTAATGAGAGGTAAACCAAAAAGGTTAGCGACAATGAAAATTAGAGTTATAGGTCAATTGTTATGAATTGAATTTTGGATGCCTGGCTTGAAATCGTTAGTCATTTAAGGTACTACTAGAATTGCAAATGCTATTATTATCAATGTTATGACTATAGTACTGATCCTGGTACCGAATTGGGTTATGGTATGGTACAGTACCAATACCAGTTATACCGAATATCACTTAAGATAATTTTTAAAATTTATGAAATAGTCTCTGATTTTTAAAAATTCACAAAATAGTCCATTAGTATATTGTATTTTATATTTTATAATTTTAGGTAAATAATATATCCAAAAATCATAATAATAATAATTTAAAATAACAACAAATTTTTTTTAATTTTTTTTAACAAAAATTTTAAGATATTTTACTTATAAATACTAATCACAATTAATATTAATAAAGAAATCATTATACAAATATAAAATTAAGAATAATACAAAATATTTAAAATATTATAATTTCATCATATAATAAATAATAATTAAATACAATTAAGTTTTTGTGAATTAAATGTAATCAATTTTTGTCATTTTATAAATGACATTTTTAAAATTTTAAATTAATAAGTTTCATTTAAACAGATAAGTAAATTTATTTTAAAAACTTTATTATTATTATTATTATTATTATTTTAATTAATTTATAATTATTATTATTATATTATTAATTATTGTTAATGGTATCAAAATTCGAAAACTCTAATAATTGTTAGATAATTCTAAAACCCTAATTTAGCTTTAATCTCTCTTATACCACCAAGCAACAACAGCATCGCTACCACAAAAATATCAACAATGGCTTTTAAAGGGTAAGTACTCTTTTTTCTCCTCGTTATCTCTTTTTATTTCGTTATCTCTCTCTTTTGATCTACTTTGAAATTTTGGTTTAATCCAAGAGAAAGGCCAAAAATTGTCAAGAGTTCCTAACAAACCTTTTGATTGTTTTGATTCAAAAGACTTGTTGGCTTCCTTTTCGAAGCCATAGCCATACACCATCGCCATTCCTTGTGAGCACCTTCATCAATCACTTTACTCCATTTCTGTTTTAAGTGTTTCTTCCAAAAAATGATAACTCATACGCGTACCCCTCAACTACCATATACTTTTGCTAATGTACACAACTCAGATGGCGAGAGCTTCTCAATAATGGTTTCTAAGGCCAAGTTACGAAAATCCAGAAGGGAAGTCTTCATAGCTTCCACTTCTTCTTGCTCTCTCAGGCCCAGATTTGTCTTCATCTTCTTGGGTTTTTTGTCAGTCAAGTCCTTGAATGTTTTAAACTTTACGGTAGCAACCTATTTTTGGCCGTTATTTTAAATATAGGCCAGAACTAGCCAGTACAAGAAAATTTGCCAGTACTGACTGGTACTGAAAATTGGTATCAAACTACTAAGTTTCGTACCATTTTTTGACTAATAAGGTACGAATCTCAAAATTCCAATTATTATAACCAATAGGATTTCTTCCTTTTTGTACTTTGTAAATTGATCTCTTTCAAGTGAATTAAGTAGTAACCTACACTTCTTCTTCTTTTCACTCACCATGATTTTTTTTATTAATTTTTCATCAAATAATTTTTCATTGAGGTCCTCAAATGTAGTTGGTATGTCACGAATGCTAATTATTACTACAAGTTCTTTTAATTCTTTATCCAAAGCATTGAGTGTGTAGGATGTAATTTGGGAATCATGCAACATATATCTAATAAGAGCTAAATCATGAACAAAACTTATATATATATATATATATATATTTGAAAATTTAAAATAATAATTACTAGGAATTGGGGTTAATTGTACAACTTTAACATTTATACGAATGGACTTTTAGTATAAGGTAGGCAAGACTATTAGGTGCATATACCCTAATTTAAGGATCACTTCACTCCACAAGTCCCCACTTTACTTATATATATGGTGACTAATTTTCCTTCCTTTTAATTGTTCATCAAAGATGATAATATGGAGAGCATTCCATAGTTAAATCAATTTATATAACTTATTTGTAACTTGTTAGGCTTCAATGGACACTATGAAACTAATAATGGTGGAGACTAATTATTGTATAGATTATATATTAAATAACTAGTAGCATTACTTTGATCCTAATGAATCCACAAGTAATATTTTTGGCTTGATTATAGTCAAACATGGCAGAGACTTGTCCATAAACCTAAATAGTTCATATAAGAGAAGAAAACTTGTTATTTGTAACTTCCAAGAGGCATAATTTTAAGCATTCTTGGCAATTTTGAAAGGAATATAATAAGTTTCATTAAAGGTTATCAAATTTCCATTAGTAGAAAAAGGTTTTTGATATATTGGTGTTGGTGAGTGCAGTTTCAGAATTGTTAATGAGGACTCCATTATGTATGGTAAAAAAGAAGAGAGCAAGAATGATTTTAGACAAAGATTATATTCTTCTTTTCCATATTTTAGAGAAAAACTTTGATATGATAAGAGAATTGATGAATTTTGTGTTGATTTATGAACTAGAACTGTTACCAAAAAGAAGGTAGAGATGAACGAGTTCAAATTTCATTGATTGTGATTGTCACAATAGAAAGGAATCAATCTAGATAAAGGTCAACATATATTATAGATAGTGATCGAGAATGAACTTACCAAATGAAGAGAATTTAATTGTAAGATTAATCAAATATACTTTTTTTATGCCAAATATGTTTTTGATATGTGCTTAATTGTTGATACATTTAATTCATGACGTTTAGTAATTAATACTTTATAATTCTTAAGACACTCGTTTTAGTTCATATTTGATTTTAGGTACAATTCAAAAGCATAATAGCTAAATGAGTTGAAAGCATACTCGTTAAGCCATATTCTCGAGATTCATACTTTAATGTCTTCATAAAGCGAGAAGGAAAAGGATTAGAATGAAGATGAGACAAGAAAGCACCAAAAAGGATGAATAATATCTTTGTCATGGCATGAGTCACGGCCATGACAAATTTGTCATAGCAATGAGTGTTGTCACAGCCATGACAAGTGTGTCAATGGCATGACATACCTTGTCACACCCTTGACTCTTGTCACCTATCCATTTTTAACCTAGTTTTTTACTGTATAATGCAATATGTTGTGACGATAGAGGGGTATCCCGGACAAAATATTTTTTTCTTCATTCTCCTTTAGTTTTCAACAAGACAGGCAATTTCATTGTTGATTCTTGAAAATTGATGGAGAAAATGAAGGGCTAAATTCCCAACACTGGTTTGATGGTAAAATCAACACCCAGGTCATGGCTAAACTTATCTCATCTTTGTTTAATATTGAATCTCTTGTTTAGAATTGTTATCATTGTTTGATATTGATTGAATTGGGTTTTGTAAATATAATCTTAATGCAATCATTGGATTGTTTTATCACAAACCCATTGCTAGAATTTTGAATATAATTTGTAATCATTATATTTGATATTTGTTAGTACTTACTATTGACATTATATATTAAATCGTTAGGAACAACGTAACTTATATTGGATAACCTAAGCATATGAGATTACTGCCTAGATTGATCCGTTTTCCACTTCATAATGTAGCTGCCCAATTGAATCTAAAGAGTGTCTCCTAGGTATTTGGTAGTTAGGTTTGATAAATGAGCATCTCTTAATTAAATACAATCTAAAGGAAAAACTGGGATTAGCATAATTTATTGTTATTCCACGATTAATAGTTTAATGAGAGGTGTGAAAGCATTAAAAGAATAGGATATGTTTAATCGTGTCCAGGCAAAGATTGATCCAAGAACTAGACTTTACCAACATTCAACACTTTCATCGTTTTCAATTGTTTTCTATAATTTGCTATCATTATTTTAAGTTTAATTTGTTTTCTAAATCACATCAAATCAAAAATGCCTTTTTATTTCATTTACATCAATTATTTGCATTGTGAAAAATTAACTGAACGCTCCCTGTGGATACAATCCTGACTAATCATGACTACAAATTTTTAGTGTGCAGAGTTAGGTAAATTTTACAATGTACTTGGCATACGCCATCAAATTTTGGTGTCGTTGCCCAGGAGTGTGGTGATTTAATTTTTGTTTTTGATTTCAGTGGGTGTTTTGTGTATATATCTGTTTATAGTTGTTTCTTTTTGTTATGTTCTTATCTTTAAACATTTGTCAGTGATCTCCTCATGGAGAACTTGTACAATTTGATTAGGAGATCGAGAGAACGTTGCTAAGATTAAGAAGAGAAGTCAAAACAACTTCGAAAGTAGAACCTGAACTTGAATTCGAAGAAACAATAGCGAATCTGAGAACACTAAGGGAGTTGGCTGCACCAGACTTAACCTAAAGACCTTTATGCATTACATTTCCTAATTTTATTGAGCATGTTACTTTTGAGCTTAAATCTTGGTTAATACATTTTTGCCTAATTTTCATGGTCGTGTAGGTGAGGATGCACATAAGCATCTCAAGGAACTAGATATGGTATGTTTCAGCATGAAACCTCTAAGGGTGACAGATGAGCAAATCATGTTGAGAGCTTTTCTGTTCTCACTAAAAGATGCAACAAAGGATTGGTTGTTTGATCTACCTGCTGAAAGTGTGAACACTTGGCTAGAGATGAAAAGGTTTTTTTTTTTAATAGTGTGCAGCATCGAAGACAGCAAGTATACGGAAGGTAATCTGTGGAATAAAGTAACATAATAGAGTCCCTTTATGAGTATTGGGAACATTTAAAGAAACTATGTGCTAGTTGTCCACTCCACAACATTCTAGAGCAACTTCTCATCTAGTATTTTTTACAAAGGATTGCTACCAATGGAGAGGAGTCTAGTTGATGAGGCGAGTGATGGGGCATTGTATAAGAAGACTCCCATTGAAGACAAGATTTTACTTGAGTGGATGGCTGCTAATACTCAATAATGTAGCACTCACAACGATGTTTGATCTGTGAACGAGGTAAGTGCTTCATCTATCAAACATCGTTTAGATGAGCTAACATTTTTTGTTAAACAAATTGTAGTTGGACAGACACAAGTAAAGACTTGTGGAATTTATTCAAATATGAGCTATCCAAATGATGAGTGTCTGACACTACAAGAAGGAAGTGTGGAATACATGAATATTACGGGTGGGAACTTTCCTAACTAATACAACCCCTACTCCCAAACGTATGACGCAGGCTAGAGAGATCATCCCAATTTGAGTTATGAAGGGAACAGGAGCATAATTACTTTCAAAATCAACCATAAGGATCATAAAAAAATTCAACCATGGCGATAAGCCTCTTCTTTTGGTTTAGATTCATCTCTAGAAGACCTTATCAAGAGTTTTAGTGCTAACAATCTTCAATTTCAAGAAGGTACACATCAATAGCTTCAATAGAGTATGAAGCAACTTCAATAGGGCATACAACAGCAGCTTCAAGAGAGTGTACAACAGTTTCAACAGAAGACAAAATCGAGCAAAAAAAATTTGAAAAACCAATTGGTTCAAATAGTAGTGAGGATCAACTGTCTAGAATTACAAATTGGAGGAAAACTGTCATCTCAACCTGAGGTAAACCCAAAGAATGTCAGTGTTATAACTTTGAGGAGCAGAAAGGAGATTGAGGGTCCCAAGAGAACTCCACCAAGGATTGCTAATGAAGAAGACGTTGAGGAGTCAGGAAAGGAAGAAAACCCTCATCTAGCACAAAGATAAAGTTCGAAAGCCCTAATATCATTAAAACTAACCCTCCACCTTTTCCTAGCAAATTGGCAAGACTGAATAAGGAGGAGAAAGACAAGGAGATATTAAAGACTTTCCGGAAAGTGGAAATGAACATTCCTTTGTTAGATTTAATTAAGTGAGTACTGAGGTACGCAAAATTCCTCAAGGAATTGTGTATGCATAAAAAAAGATGAGAGGTGATGAAAAGGTGACAATAGGTGAGAATATATCTATGGTTTTTAAGAAGAAGATACCTCCAAAATGCCAGGAACCAGGAATGTTCACCATTCCTTGCAAAATTGGTAACACTGTGATTAATAGAGCTATGTTGGATTTGGGAGCTTCAATTAATGTTATGCCTCGTTCAATTTATACTTCTTTTAATTTAGACACTTTGAAAGAAACATGTGTTATCGTACAATTAACTAACCACACTAATGCTTACCCTGATGGTGTGATTAAGGATGTTTTGATGTAGGTGAATAAGTTAGTATTTCCTGTAGATTTTTATGTTGTTGATATGAATGATGACACTTCGTATAATCTCACACCTATCTTGTTGGGGAGGCCATTTTTCAATACGGCTCAGGCTAAGATAGATGTTCATGAGGGCACCCTCATGATGGAAAGAGATTCATTTTAACATTTTTAATGCCATGAAACATCCTTATGATGATCATTCTGTTTTTTTTTGTTGATATGATTGATCCTTTAGTGTAAGAAATGTTTAAATTGAGTTGCAAGGATCATTACAGTCTTGACTTAGTGTATGGAAGCAAAAGGCAATAATGATGTTGAAGTGGGAGAAGAATTAGTTGAAATGGCAGTTGTTTTGGAATGATTAGGGAGCTCTCCAAAAAGGTATGATTTCTCTTTCATGCAGTTATTCGAATCTCACCAAAAGTTGTAAGAGAACTGCTCTAAAGGCAATCACCTTTAACACTTATTGTACAAATCATTTTATGATTAATAAAGGCATTTTTCATTATTTTGATGTTCATACGTTTATGGATTTGTTATTGATCTTAAATTGATTTAATGAAGTCTTTGATACAAAACATAACATAGAGGAATTCATGATGAGATCATGATAAAGAAATTCCTATCATGTGTAATTATGTTAGGATCTAAACTTTTCCTAGTCGTAGGATTAATAAGATGGGATATCATTAATCCAGATAGACTAGCACATGTTATACTCCTTGATTGGATCAAGTAGTAGATCTCACAAGTTGAAGACATAAGTTGTTTAGAGTTAACATCTGAATGCTTATTAAGGGTAGTAAGTAGATTGGATTGACCTACTATGAGATAATCATATGAATGTCCTATTCCAGTGTCAATGATAGTCTCATCATAGCAATAGTGCAAGTATCCTTATCTTGTTCTTTGACTCCATTCATCGGTGCCTTTTAGGGGTTACTCATAGGGTAGTGATTGGGTAGAGCTTGAGGCATTCAGAGGTAACTGAGTAGCTAATAAAATATTCACTACTCTTGATAGAAGGAGATGATATCCACGGCCTCTTATCGGCGTCATTACTCAGGAGTCTCTAACCAAAGTAAATATGTGTCATGAAGAGAGTTTTTAATGATATGTAGAGTAATGAGACCTCAGGAGAAGTTCTAATATCACTTGGACTAGATGTGACGTAGTTAGTCTAGTGGGAGTTAACACTTTGACAATACTTTGAATCAAGTAGGGTATATAGATGATAAAGGATAAATTGCATGGCAACATTATGTATGGAAGGGTTCGTAGTCAGACCACTAACTTTTCAGTCAATTAAGGGTTATGACATGTTGCTAGATACTACTCTTGTCTTACTTGAATTAAGTGTTAATTTAAGTGGCCAACATAATCAAGAACCTAATGGGTCACACTCACAGGAGATCTAAAGGATGAGTAAAATAGTCTTGAATGGTGATTCAAGATATGAGAGAGTGTTTCAGGATTATATCGCGATGTGATCGTGGTAGAAAACATTGCTTGGAATATATTAGAAACAAGTGTTGTTAGCTACCAATTTGATCATTAACTTCCCAAAACTTCCATTAATGCATGTTATTCATGGTCATTAATTTTCCATGACTTTCATTAATGTGTGTTATTCATGACCATTAACTTCCTATAACTCTCTATTAGTGATGGTGGTTATAGAAGGTCGTGCAAAAAATAGAGATGATTTTTGTGCATCTTGTGTAAGAAACAAGTGAAAGAAAGGTTCTTTCTTACACTCACACTCTTTTTCTCTCTAACTCTCACAAGAGTTCTTGTCTTTACTAGTACAAAGAAAGAATTCTAGCCATCTTTTAGTGAGGTTTCATCCTTCTATCTTCATGTGGACTTTCATTAGAGATGGTTTACATTAATTGTTTTGGTTTATAACAACCCAACGTGGAGAAAATTAAAGAATGAAGGAGATCATCTGAAAGGTATGTAAACATTTTACATTTCATATTTTTGTTTTCTATATCTATATGCATGAGTAAATCTAGTTTTTGAGGTTCTGTTTTATTTTCTGTTGCATATATTTGATATATATTTTATATGAGATGCATGATAGGAACCTTTTAGCGGTATAAGAGACATCTTGTGCCTTGTTAGATGTAACATGACATATGAAAATTGTTTTCATGGTTGTGACAGCTTAGAGTCCTGTAATGTTTTGTTCAATATTAATTATAGAAAAATGGTTTTAACATTTTCCTTTCACCATTCTGTTCATAAGATGTATGTGAATGATTAAGTGTGATTGAAAATATTTTAAAGGTTATTTAGAATTTACAAGAACATGCATGGGATCTAACTTTTTGCTGGGCATGTGATGTCTATTTGCTAAACTGATGAGGTTACACATTATTTTTGAAGAATTTGATTCTATAAAAATTCTAGAAAAATTATGTGAACATATTTGGGATGTTTTTAATAATTTTATCAGACAATTTCTAGATCTAGACAATTTTCCATAAATTGTAGGATCTATTTAGTTTAATGCTTTTGTATGTTTATATTTTGGTTCCAGAATCTTAAAAATATTTTTATGTGATAAAAATATGTTAATTTGATGTTTGATGCATGCCTAAATTATTTTGGTCAAAATTTGATTTCTATAAAAATTTTAGAAGTCATATTTTCGTTTTTGGTGTCTTATCGGTGTTTCGGTGATCATAATAATTTTTGGGTGATTTCTAAATTATTTTGATCATCATGAAATGATCCAGAGATGCTTGGAATGATGATTTGGTGTCTTGAAAATTTTGGTAAATTACAAAAATTAATTTTGAATTAATTTTAGTAAAGCAATAGATTTTTTAATAAGACTAGAAAAATTGACATGTGTGACAAAATTGAAGTTATTTAATTTTGAACATCAAATAATTATTTTAAGGAAATTAATTATGAATTAATTTTTGGAATTATTAATTCATGTTAATTAGATTAATATTAATTCCAAATGAAATACTATACAATAGTAATTTTATCCAAGTTAGTAAAAGAAAGATAATAAATCTAAGTGTTGGATTGGGCTTTCATGTTAGGATCTATAAGATGTCATAACCAAAATAATGTGTTTACATATATCCATTAGAGAATGCATGGTAGGAGAAAAATATTGGGCTTGCATAATAGATGATTATGGGCTTAGGCTTAATTTGATTGGGTAGTACATATCATGCCATGTAGTTATAGTTAGATGAGACCTTAGTCAAACCCCTCACTTAGAATATTAGAACTAACGCCTTCCTTTAATATGGCGAGAACCTTTTTAAAGTTAGTGTTATTGGGCAAACTCAAGCCCGTTTTACATAGATATGTTTGATTCAATAGAATTTTCGAATTAATGGGTTGGTTTTAACTAGAAGCGTTGGTTTATTAGGCAAACTCAAAATCAACATGGACAGAGGTGAAGTTGGGTAGTGTACATTAGATGTACACGTGTCAAGAGTAGATAGCCCAATGAGTGTGCACACATCTACAGTTGATAGCACTAGATTCGATAGTTGCATTAGAGATACAATTGGTATGATCGATACCTACCAGTTGAGCTAAGGTGGCTTGTTGGGCAAACCCAAGGCATTCTTAGGGATGTTGGATATCGACCCACTAGGAGAATTTCTCTACGAGTTCTCTTGAATTTATATTAAGGGTTATGAATTTGTGAAATTTGTGGGAGTCATGATGCGTGTTATTAAAGTCCTTATAGACATGCATTTAAGTACATTCTAATTTTTCTCTCTTTGATGAAAGGTTGTTATTGCTCGAGTCAACATCATTAGTACTAGTGTGAATCTAAGATCATTAATGGAAGCTAACAAGTTGACTGGACTAAACTTCCTTGACTAGCTCAGGAACTAGAGAATAGTTCTCAAGTCTGAGAGCCTTAGTTATGTCTTGGAAGAACCACTTCCTGATCCCCCTATTGCTGATGCTTTTGATGATGATCGGAGGGTATATAGGAAGCATCGTGATGATAGTGACATGGCTAGTTGTATTATGCTAGCCATTATGTCACCAAAGCTGCAAAAACATCACGAGGCTATGGATGCTCATACTTATGGTCTATCATCTTAGGGAGCTCTTTGATGAGCAACAAGGTTCAAAAGGTTCGAGAGTTCACAATTGCTCTTCCACTCTAAGATGGTTGAGGGGACATCTCTAGTGTAGTACGCACTGAAGAATGGCTATATCGAGCATTTGGCCTCCTTAGGTTTTCTTTTGGATCATGAATTTAAGTATTGACTTAATTCTGAAGGGTTTAACCAATAGTTACTCACAATATGTGCTTAACTATCAAATGAATAATATACCTAATACAATTCCCGAGCCGGTCAATATGTTCAAGGAAATTGAGTGATTTGTCCGCAAGGACAAGGTTGTGATGCTGGTGGACTCTTAGAGCCAAAAAAAGAAGAAGGTAGCAGGGCCTAAGGGAGGTGTCAAGAAAGCAAAGAAGGCTGCCTCGAAGGGAACTTGCTTCCATTATGGCAAGGATGACAACTGGAAGAGAAACTATAAGGCTTATCTGGAGTCCTTGAAATAGAAGAAGGCATCTTATGACTTCTAGACCTAATACATACTAATGCATATGGTCTGATGTCTATACATGACAAGGTGGTTTCGTATACTTCATTATCTTTATCAATGATCATTCTCGATATTGGTTTGTGTATCTTATGAGATACAAGTCTAAAGCCTTTAAAAGGTTCAAAGAATTCATAAATGAAGTTGAGAAACAACTTGGGAGAAGTATTAAATCACTTTGATCAGATTAAGGTGGTGAATATTTAAGCCAAGAGTTTTTAGATTATCTCAGGGATAATGGAATATTGTCCTAGTGGACTCCACCTTACACGCCACAACACAATGGTGTGGCTGAGAGGAGAAACTGAACCTTGTTAGACATTGTGAGGTCTGTGATGGGCTTAGCGAATTTACCAAATTCTTTTTAAGGTTATACACTGGAAACTTCTATTTATGTATTAAACAAAGTCTCATCCAAGTTAGTTGAAGTTACTCCATATGAGATATGGATTAATAAGAAACCTTATCTTTCTCATATGAAAGTTTGGGGTTATCTTGCTTATGTGAAGCGGATTCAATAAGATAAGCTTAAAGCTAAATCTGACAAGTGTCTGTTTGTAGGATATCCTAAGGAAACTATAGGATATCAGTTTTAAACAGATGCAAATCAATTGCCTGGACTTGAGACTATTGTTCATGAAGATGAAACAATAGTTCAACCTTCTGACACACAAGAAGTTCGTAGGTCAGGTAAGATATGTCCTGTTCCCAAGAGATACAGATTTCTCATAAGTGAACTTAACGACATATTGCTTATAGAAGATGATGAGCCTACCACCTATGAAAAGGTTCCGAAGAGTTTAGAATTTGACAAATGACTTCAAACTATGAAATCTAAAATAGATTCCATGTATGAAAACCAAGTATGGACTTTGGTTGACCCACCCAAAGGGATAAAACCCATAAGATGCAAATGAGTTTTCAAGAAGAAAACTGACATGGAGGGTAATGTAGTTAGCCATAAAGCTAGGTTTGTAGCTAAAGTTTATCGTTAAAGGCAAGGAGTTGACTATGATGAAACGTTTAGCCTAATAGCTATGCTTAAATCCATTAGGATACTCCTAACCATTGTCATTCATTATGATTATAAGATATGACAAATAGATATAAAGATGACTTTCCTTAATGGAAACCTAACTGAGGATGTGTACATTACACAACCTGTTGGTTTCATATCTATGAATGGAGAAAAGGTATGCAAGCTTCAGAAATCCATTTATGGATTGAAGCAAGCATCCAGGAGTTGGAATATTTGATTTGATGAGACAATCAAAGAGTTTGATTTCACACAAAATCTGGATGAATTGTGTGTGTCTAAGAAGGTTAGTGGGAGTACAATTGTGTTCTTTATACTATATGTAGATGATATATTGCTAATAGGAAACGATATCTCTGCTTTACAATCAAAATTTGGTTAGCTAAAAACTTCGCTATGAAAGACCTTAGAGAAGCAACTTATATTTTGGGGATAAGGATCTATAAAGATAGACCTAAGAGGTTGCTTGGTCATTCTCAATCTACATACATAGACAAGATGCTAAAGAGGTTTAACATAGAGCAGTCCAAGAGAGGTTATCTTCCCATGGTACATGGAATTACACTCTCTAAATCTATGTGTCCAAAGACACAAAATGAGAGGACTCGCATGAGTTTGATTCCTCATGCTTCGGCTATAGGATCAATCATGTACGTTATCTTATATACTAAACCTGATGTATCACATGTTCTAAGTGTTACGAGCAGATACCAGTCGGACCCTTGTGAGGGTCATTAGGTGGCTGTCAAGAATATCCTTAAATACTTGAGAAGAACTAAAGATGTATTCTTGGTATATGGAGAAGGTGATCTTGTGGTAAGCGGTTATACAAATGCCAGTTTCCAATCCAATAAGGATGACTCCAGATCCCAGTCTAGATATGTATTGACATTGAATAGTGTAGTAGTCAATTGGAAAAGTTCCAAACAAGAGATAACTGTAGATTCGATGACAAAGGTGGACTACATTGCAGCTTCTTAAGTAGCAAAGGAAGCAAATTGGATCACGAAGTTCATCATTGACCTTGTTGTGGTTCTAAGCATTGCTAACATAGTGCAGTTGCATTGTGACAATAATAGGGCTATAGTATAGGCGAAGGAACTGAGGTATCATTAGAAGTCCAAACATGTACTCATCAGCTACCATTTAATTAGAGAGATCATTAGTAGAAATGATGTCAAGATAGAGAGAGTTTCCACCGATCAGAATATAGTTGATCCATTGACTAAGACTATTTTTTAAAGGACTTTTGTGTCACTTGTACGCCTATGGTATTAGATATCAAGGCGATTGGCTTTAGTGCAAGTGAGAATTTGTTGGGCCCCAAATTTGTTTTTCTTGATGTTATTTAGCATGAATTAATTTGATTTATGATTTTAGGCATAGTTTGAGTTTTATTGAAAGTATTAGTGGAAAATTTAGATTTAAGTAGAGTATGGATTAAGTGTTTATGAAAGAGTAAAAATGTTTAAGGGCTAAATGGGCAAGTCATCCAAGGGTAAGAGGTTTTAGGCTTAACTAAGAGGGCATTTTAGTCATTGCTCTTCCTTGTAGGTTTAAGGAGTTAAAGGAAAAGAGGAAAAGAAAAGAAAGGGAAAATAGAAAAGAAGAGAAAAATAGAAGAGAGGAAGTCGTAGGGAGAAGAGAAGAAGAAGAGAAAAGAGGAAGCTTGATCCAGGCATTTTTCGACAGATTTGAAGCATCCTTCAGGTAAGTTAAACTCATTTATCTTTGTTTGAGTTGGATCAAACTCTAGATTTGCATGGATTGAGGTAGGAATCGTTGATTTAGGGTTTGTGGTGAACTTTGGTAGATTTGCTGAGATCTGTGTTTTTGTTGATGATTGTGAGTTAGAATAGGTTTAGAATGGCAGTATATTTTTTGATTCAAGAGTTAGATGTGTTGTAATTGAGAAAGGGAAGGATTTAAGGTTGAAACTGTCGAAATCTGGGTTTTCGGAGTCAGACTTCTGCCCGCACGTCGCGACGAGCTTCAAGGCGCACGTCGCAACATGCATGAGGGCCGCACGCCGCAACGTGCAGAAGGGCCACACGTCACGACGTGCTAAGCTGCACGCTGCGACATGCTAGGCCGCACGCCGCGAAGTGCCAGGCCGTTCGTCGCGAATATGGAATTTTCTAAGAATGTGGAATTTTAGATGGAAGTTAAGACTGGGAATTATGGTTTCAGCATGAGTTATTAAATGAAATTTTGGCTCTTATTTTAGGAGAACAAGAGAGGCAAGAGGATCAAGAGGCTCTAGAGGAAACTCATTCCTAGGCAAGATCAAGCAAGGAAATCAGGT
>JANTNU010000233.1:17617480-17632184 GCA_024752395.1 Erythroxylum havanense | reverse complement strand
TTAATTAAAAATAACTTATCTTTAAGTTTTATCTAAAATGTAATTATTATCAGTGATAAAAATACAACTACATTAACATTAACAATCAAACAGGTTTTTGTTTTTATTTGAAAAAAAGAAAAACAAAAAACTGAAAACTTCAACAGAAAAACAGAAGTAGAACCAAACGACCCATAAGTATATATATTAACGACAAATGGGATGGACGACTACAAATTTCCATCTCATTGTCCCTTTGATCCAACAACTCTCTTACCTTCTATTTCGTTGTCGTCACACCTGTGACTTGTTGCTCACAGGGTGACTCCTTATTTTTTATTTTTCATTATTTTAGATGGACAATCACAAATTTCCATCTTACTGTCTCTTTAATCTAACGGCTCCCTTACTTTCTATCTCATCGTCGTCACGCTTGTGACTTATTCCTCACAGGCGTGACTTCTTATTTTTTATTTCTCACTATTTTAAACTTCACTTATTTACCAATTATTAAGGACAATCGTCCATTTCATCAAATGAGTCTGATTCTTTACGTCGTGATTGTTATTATTATTATTATTATTATTATTATTATAGAAGTATCACGGATGTGACACACACTTAAGTCACACCCATATATTTTTATTTAAAAAAATTTATTGAATATCATTAAAATATAATTAATTAATTGATTAATTAAAAATAATTAATTGATTAATTAAAAAATATTGTTAACACATTTATAATAACAACTATTGATATCTAAATTGTAGTATCTTTGGAAATATAGAGTTCAGATATATGATGTGCTCCTGAAACAAAATTTTATGTTGAGAGCGGCTTTGATGCGGATCATTAGTGATTTTCCGGCATGTGTCATATTGTCTTGATGGAACACAGCAAAAAAAAAAAGTTTGTCCTTATTATGACAATGATTTTGATGCATTTTATCTTCCAAATGGGGGCAAAATATGTTGATTTGATAATTACAGAAAATTTCTTCCTCCAAATCATCTATTTAGATGCAATAAACAAAAGTTCATTAAGAATTGGATGGTAAAAACACCCCTTTCCCCTCACAAAGCTGGTGAAGAGATTTTGTAGAAGATTGAGGAATTACGCATGCTGAAAGTTACAAAATTTGAAGCTGATGAAGTTAATACAAGCATTAGTAAAAACTTTAGTTGGAGAAAACAAAACATCTTTTGGAATTTGTCATATTAGAAAACTAATTTGATACATTATTATCTAGATATAATGCATATTGAAAAAAATATTTTTGACAACTTGTTCAATACTATAATGAATATTGAAGGGAGGATAAAAGAAAATGCAAAATCACGAGCTGATTTGCAACTTTTTTGTAGAAGAAATGAGTTACATAAAAATATTCACACCGGTAAATATCTAAAAACATATCACAATTTGGACAAAAAACAAAAGGAAATGTTGTGTGAATGGTTGAAAAGTCTAAAGTTTCCTGAAGGTCATGTTTCAAACTTGGCAAAGTATGTGGACTTGAGGAAGTATAAATTATTTAGAATGAAAAGTCATGATTATCATGTGTTTATGCAAAAGCTAATTTCAATTACATTTCAAAATTTGCTATCGAATAAGGTTTGGGAAGTAATAACATAATTAAGTTTATTTTTTAACATCACTGAAATTAAGTTAGCTAAAAAAAAAACTAGAAAGGAAAATTCCAGTAATTTTGTACAAGTTAAAAGGGATTTTTCCTTCAAGCTTCTTTGAATGTATGGAACATCTACCTGTGCATTTAGCACATAAGGCAAAACTAGCAAGTCCAGTTCAATATCGATGGATGTATCCGTTTTAGAGGTAATTCAACAAAAATGATTGTAATTAAAGTAATAACATGTTTTAACAAGTAAATTATAATAATCATATTCGCTAATATAGGTATTTGCATCATTAAAGAAAAATGTCAAAAACAATATTAAAGTTGAAGGTTCGATATGTAATGCTTATTTAGTAGAGGAAGTTGGTACATTTATTTTGAGTTGCATGGTCACACAAGAGAAAGAAAAGCTCCTCGTAATGACAATGGGAGAGGAATGAGTGATGCTGATAATAACTTATCTATTTTCACATATCCTGGGCGAACATATGAACAAACAACAAAAAGAATGTTAACAGAAGAAGAAATTAAGGCCGCCTATGGTTACATTTTATTAAGTTGTTACGAGGTTCAACCTTTCGAGCAGTAAATTGAAATTAATTATTTAGGTTTTGAAATTTAATGTTGTTCATAACTGAAATACATAATAATGTTTTTAGATTATACGAGGACTTGTTACGTGAGTTAATGCCCGATAAAACACAGGATGATATCAATAAAGAAGTAAGAAGACACTTTCCTCGATGGTTCGAGAAATATGTAATTTTTTACTTACAAATATTGCAATAATTAAATTATAAGATTTAAGTGCTCAAATAAAATTATATTCTTTGATATGATAATTTCTTTGATACAAAAGTGCATAGCTGATACAATCTGGTTGAAATCAACAATTGAAGAAGATTGAGACAATTTGAATCTTTTATGTTAGCAATGCAAGCGATGTCCCTTTTTTCTTACAACGAGATAAGTCGGATTAGTTGATCGTTTGTAAAGTTAAACCTAGAGGTGTTTTTTAATCACATGAAAAAGGAGTAAAGAATTTAAAGTGAAGTGTTTCAGGAAAATGTTTATGAAATAAATACATCTGTTACATATAATAATAATGAACCTTTGAACAATTCATCTAATGAATATGTTGAAATTTCATTTGGAGAAGATAACGAGGGCTAGAGATATGAAAAACTTGAGTTTGATTCTTATTTTTCAGAAAAAGAAGATGATTATAATTTACAATTAAGTGATAATAGCGCTTAATTTGTGTTTGTAATTAAATATTTTATTCAACAAATCAATTATTTCCTTTTCAACATATTGTGTAAAATATTGAATTCAAAATTTTATATTGCTAAAAAATTCAATGAAATATAAATTTCAGCTTGAAATATATCACCAAAGAGACAATGCGATATAATGAAACCCAGGTTCAGACAACGACTTGAAGGTACTTATTGTTAAGGTAAACCATCACATTCAGCAGCTACAACTAAATCACCTCCTCCCCCTCCAGCTACTACACTTGCAGATGAGGCATCACTTTCTGTACTTGATGCTACACTATTCATCATCCTTACATCATCCACTACTTCTATAGCGATAGAGATATCAGGGGTAAACGATGTAGATAAAGAAGACAACCGCCAGCCTAAAGTTGAAGGACTTGATGGAAAAACTTACATCACAATTGTCAATAATCTGTAAGTGGAAATACATGAAACACTATATATTTATAAACAAGTTATAGATTTAAATTTTAAAAATGATATAAAATTATTATTTTTATATTATGTTGACTCCGTCTCAACCGTGCTCTAGAAACATGACATCTAAATTTAAGGAGAAGATTGATCTTGAGGGTTATGTATAGAGGAATATCTCTAGGCCATAAAGAAATTTTACTCTCAAGAGTTTGAGGTACAATATAAATATTATTTTCTTTTTAAATTGATTTGTGTACATTAATTAGATAATTATTATTATATTATAAGTATTTATCGAATCTTTCCTTTTATTTTAAAAAGAATTTTTTGAAATTATGAAATTGGCGCGGTCATTAATAAAGGGAGAAACGACTACGTACACGTTATCGAGACTTTATTGATGCGATACACATGGCTGGTGTACAACTGCTTTATATTTCTGAACAAATATGGTGTCGTTAACAGTAGCATTGGACATCACCTGAGGCAATACCCATTTTAAAATGTAATTCTACTAACATACGTAGAGAACCGGGAGGAGGGTCTTGATGTGAGCATGAGTAAGGATCATCATAAAGATGGCATACGTGACAGGGGCAAGCTCGTCATTCCAGTTGGACCTATGTCCAGAGTTAGGACTGAGAGATTCAATGAGGCTCTCTATGCATATGTGGGCAAACTTATGAAGAGCCAAGCCTATTAGAGGAGAGCTAGTTGGGTCACAGCCTAAATTGATCCACTTGTCTCAAATCCTTAGACCGGATACACTTAAAAGCTTAAAGACAAGAATATTTGGGCTATTTTAAGCATATGGATCCAGTAGTGGCGCAACACATCATACCTCTTTATTTAATTTTTGGATTTTGTTTATTTGAGCTTCCATATATTTTAGCTCAACCTTTTATTATTTAACCTAAGTATAAATATCTGTTTTTAGGTCAAATTTTCAAAACTTTTTTTAGATCATAATTGTTGAAAAGCCATCAGGTTTAATAGGGAAAAACATTATTCTCTTGTTCTTGTTACCTTTCAAACCATCTTTCACTTATCAATTGCTTCCCCGATTGTGACGTGTCGATTGTTCATTTATCTGAGTTTTATTTTGATCATCGGGATTGTTTGGAACAAGTTTTCAAGAGGTGTCGTAAAAATCAAACCTTGCGTATTCTTATTTTTCTTGTTTGTTAAATTCGAAAATTCCATCTATTTTAATTCCTCAAGGTCGAAAACACACCAAAACAAACACCCATCAAAAATTCCATCAAATCGTCATCAATCCTTCCGCGGTGCGTGTTAGGTCTTCTCATATATACGGGAGGATCTATTACTCACCACTAGCATGCAGAAAAACTTGTAAGTATTTACATTTTACATTTATATTCTGATTTTTTACTTTACTGTATATCAATTTAAATTGATGTGTGAATTTTGAAATGAAAATGTGTATTATGAAGAATGATAATATTATAAATGTTTGGTGCCATATATGACTGTATTGTTAAGTAAATTTCTTTCTTCAATAGGGGGTAAATATCATAAAAATACTTCTGATTTACCAAATATCATAAAAATAGAGAAAAATCTGCTGAAAATTTTATAAATTATAGTTTACTTATAACATTATATTCTTATGCAGAAAAAGTCTATCGACATGAGGGTAACACCTCGTCAGCTCTTTTTGTACACTCACACTAAGAAGCATGACATTGTAACATTCGTCAACACCCAATGTAGAGAACTTAAAGTATGTGAAATTTATGTTTTAATATTAATTCTTAACAATTATCACTTACTAATATAAACATTGCCTCCTAATAGGACCAAATACAAGAAAGCATTCAGGAACAGTCTCAGCACGAACAAGCTGTTGATGAGAGTCAGACAAATTTTGATGCAATAGGTGATAGGGACTATCATAGAGGGATCTTCGAGTTAGGTTCATTTGCGAACACATATTATTCGCAATCCTATACGTCTAGTATAACAACATCTAGTAGACGATAGACAACCAATGAAGATCATGAGCTTCAGAGTATAGTGTAAACATTGACAACTCAGTTGTAATAGTCAACAAAGTACATAACTCAGCTCCAAAATGAGTTGGATGAGTTTAAGGAGAGGATAGCACCTTAGAACATCCGCGATCACCAGGATAATAATGTACTTGTAGTAATTTCATTTGAATTACAAATACTTATTATATATAATTTAATGTTTTTATTATCAATTAAGATAATTTTAACTTTATATCATCAATCAACTTTCTGTTTAAAAAATTAAATATATAAACAAATCAAAATATTATGCACAAATAATTCATAAATGTTGAGATTATGCATTAACCATAAGATCATGAAATAAAATTTAATATCGAAATTTTAAAAAATTAAAATATTTACCGATGGAAAATACAAGTACGACAGTAAAATCTATTATATTTACCGACGAAACATCACAAACCGTCGATAAATATCATAGATTTTACCGACGAAACAAAGAATCACCGTCAATAATATTAACAATCCGTCCCAACTTTACCGTTAAGATTTGGTGAACCGTCTGTATATTCACTGATGGGATAATCATAACTGTCGGTAATGTTACCAACAAAATAACCAATACCGTTTGAAAATACTTCTACGGAAAGAAAACGAGCATAGGTAAATTTACTGATGATCACAACCAATCGTCAATATGCTCACCGACGATTATATAAAATATCCGTCGGTAAATTTGCTTACGACTATTTTTACGACACTTTTGTCCATCAGTTAATTCCGTCGCTAATTTCTATTACTGACAGAATCCAAAAGTTTTCTGTCGGTAATATCTGTCATTAAACGACATTTTTCTTGTAGTGATTAATTTCATAACAGAGTACAACTCTTCATAAATGATTTATCATATTAAAATAACACAGTAATATTGATTTATAATTACTGATATAAATATTGAAGTAATATTGATTTATAATTAACCATAAAAATTTTTGTTCATTTCTACTAAAGTGATAAATCATATCTCCATTTCCAAACACCACCATCACCCCAAGCCAATTTTAGATTAGTTCCAGCTCCTTTCTTTCTAGCTTAGAAAACTATAATAAAATAGATTGTAATTACATCTAGTTACGTCAATTGTACTTACATCCGCACAAGCTTTAATTCTCAAACAATAAGTGCAAAAAGAATTGGCGAGAAACATGTAAAAAGTCGAAACATAAAGCTACTTGCCAGATAAAAGTTTCAAGTTTTGTGAGGTTACAATTCTATAACTGGTGCTAGTTATCCACCTAAAATTTGTATTCTTTTTCCCTCTCAACATATTATCAGTGTGTGTGGGAGAGAGGATTCGGAAGACAGTATAGGGACGATTATTCAAGAGGGAACCAACTTGTCGGAAGATTCAGGCTGCCAGAAGAATCCAATCCAGAACTCACAACACTTATTTGGCATCACCTAGCGAAGATTAGACGTTTTTCTATCCGCAAATTAGAATTTTAAAGTAAAGGAAAATTAAAGCAAGACTTAGATGGAAACAAGGAATATAACAGAAAGACAGTGTACTGTCTCGTAATTTCATCTGCAAAAGTTTGTTAGCATAAAGGAAGCCCTATGATTATGCAAATCTAGAGCATGAAAACATAACAAGTGATGCAGCTTCGGCAGACCTCTTTTCCTATTTAAGCGTACTAGATATATGATCTTTCAATTATTTTGTTTATAAACAATATTCATTTTTGTTCAGGAATGTGTAAACTCGTGAAAGAGGCAACTCAAACCCATGAACAAAGTAGATGAAACCACATTATGACGTGATATCCCACTAAAAAACATGAAAAAAGGTTACCTCCTTTAGAAAGTTTTCTGAGCTGAGTAAGGGCTGCCGCAATCTTGGCACCAACAAGAGCATTGTTTTTCACAAGTGCAATATCTCAAAGATAGTTAAGAAAAACAATCCAATAAATAAAGTTTCAACAACCACAGGTACCAGAAAGGCAAGAAACCAGTGGAAAGAAATTATGCACAAGCAAATAAAAGTGTTCAAGTTAGAGATAGCAAAGTTTTTAGTTTATCGTGAAAAGAAATCTCCAAAATCAATGCAATTGTATAAAAAACAGGAAAAAGGATACTTGAAGCCAGTGATGCTCCTTCTGTTAGTTCATTAACTCTTGCAAGTAAGAAAGGTGTTTCTGCACACCCAGTTACATTTTTTTCCCTGAGGGTCCACAGTTTAGACTATGAATTTCAACACCAAGATGCAATAATAAAGAGACTCAATCAGTTAAAAAATTCAATGCACCATTTGTGTAATTAAGCAGATGTCAACCTAGCTTCTCTCAAGGCAGTTTGTATTGCAAACTCGATTACATTTCCAGATGCTGCATGTTCTTTTGGAATTGGAACTGCAATTAGAGTTCCAGTCCCAAGCTTAAGTTGGATGTTAGCATCTGCAAATTACAAAAGCAAGACGTGAACCCTCAAAGGTTCATCAAAATGGAAAAAGAATACTAACTTGTTTACTTGCCTATTAGCCGTGCACAATCCTCCGGAGAATCTACACGACAATTTACCTAGTTTAATCAAGAAAAATAAGATGATCAGCCGAATCAAGAGAAATCAAGCACTTGCGCTGTTGCACACAAGCCTGGCCATCCAACAAGCACATTTCTATGTTACATGCTCTATCTTGCATTGACTATTTTCAGCTGTTCTTCACATTCCTCTGGAATAAGCATTTTATCCTTAGATATGTTCCTTGCATTCTGACGAGTTCAATACTCTTATCCCACTCTCACTTTCCATGAACAGGTTCCAAGAGCTAATAAACTATCTTGATAAGTTTTCTGAGTGAGAAATTTAAGCTTGGGCAGAAGCTAATAGGTAGCAATTTGGTAACCAAATAACAAGGTAGTCAACAATTTATATAGCTAATTCAATTCTATAAATCAATGCACCTTTTCATCTAAAATTATGATGGTTCACTCTAAAATAGATCTATAAGTCAATTTATCTAGCTAACTTGATTTCTGTAAACCAATGCCGATTCCTTCCCATCTAATCTTCTTCATTAAGCACCTTGTGAAGCACTTGACAGAAAATTATGATGGTTCACCCTAAAATAGATCTATAAACCAATTTATCTAGCTAACTTGATTTCTGTAAACCAATGCAGATTCCATCCCATCTAATCTTCTTTAATAAGCTCCTTGTGAAGCACTTGACAGAAAATTATGATGGTTCACCCTAAAATAGATCTATACAGGAACAATTTCCAAATGCTTAAATTCTGTCTGCTACGCTTGTTTTTGGTTAGTTCTCAATCTTTTCATAGTTGTTCGCAGCCGCATCTGCTACTTTTGTTCTTAAAGGCATTCCATGTGGCAGTTCTTATAGAATATAATTGACATTTTCTAAGCTTTTACAAGTATGAATTACTCTATTTATTGCCTTTTATTAATTTGTGAATTACTCAAAATATATTTTCATCGAGAAGCCACGAAGATGTACAGTATACAAAGACAGACATATTTTAAATGAATCTCAAGACTTGGAACCAAAACTTCTCAACACTTCTAACTTAAGATACGAAATGATTGTTTGAGATAGATCTTAGACATTAACTACCTTGCAGCCACTTTTTTCTGTAAAAAATGCAGGAAATTCATTAGTCATGTATGTTGCAACACAAACTCCCTGAGTTTCCTGTATAAGTTAAACTCATATAAGTTATATTATCTGAAGCTTAAGTATCTCGTCAAACTTGGTGTTAACAAATAAGTACTGCACACCAAATATTCTAGGGTACGGGGAATATCCAATATAGATTTTACTCCAGCTGAGATAACTGCTACAGGAGTCCTCCCAAGCTCTGTAAGATCAGATGATATGTCCATAGCTGAGACAGAAAAATAAAAGCAAGCACAAATGAAAATGATTGTGTTAAAAGTCTCAATGATTTCTGCATAAAGGTTTAGATAAGAAAAGTATGTATTTCTTTTCGTGCAAACAAAAGAAACAGCAATCAATTGACCAGCAATAGATTACTTTAAGAGAGCCGGTAATTAGTTATTAGTAACATAAAAGTGGAACAATTTTAGAAGCAAAAAGAAACCAGAAAGCTAGCTGTAAGCATAAGAGCAAAATCAACATAATGGCCATATCATCACAAAATTATAGCAACGTAATTAACAAATGTTAACAGTAAAATGATATAGAATATAATGACACTTTACTAGTCTCGCCATGTCTATGTACACCTCCAATTCCTCCAGTTACAAAAACAGGGATGCCAACCTGCATGACTTTTCCAAATCAAATAATAAGAAAGACTAACAAAAATTTTAAATCTTAATTTTAAATTCATCATATTGAAAAGGGAAGAAAAGAAATTTCACCATAGAAGCGAAAATCATGGAAGCAGAAACAGTAGTAGCACCATTGCCCCTGCTGGCCACCTGAAAAGGGAAAGGAGCAAGCACAAAAATTAGATAAAAACGTTGAGTAACACTGAAGCATCTCTTCAAGGAATTTTGATAGTGCAAATAACGTAGTGACAATCAAATTTGTAGGTAAAAATAATAAAATATAAGAGTCCCGACAACAATTTGAGAATCTGGCTCAAACAAAGAAACCTACAACCCAATTCGTTTATTCAGATAGAACTGACTGCCAGACGTGAAACGCATACATAAAACTCAAAAAGATTCTCTACGATGGATAAAAGTAGAAGAAAAAGACTACATAAACAGGGTGAAAGGTTTTCAAGAGGTACTCACAACATGTGCAATGTCCCTGCGAGCGGTCTTTTTTGCTCTAGTTCCAAGAGTGGCAAGTCTTTCCAGTTCTTCCAAACTTAAACCTGAATGTACATAAACTTAGTACCTGGAAAACTAACCGATCAAATAAACCAAAAAACAAACAATTGAACTGTCTTTCTTTTAAAAGCATCCACAAGAATTCTTATCTGCCTATCAAATGATATAAAAAATCAAACATAAGCTATCCAAATAAACACCTATGCAAGGGACTCCATCAAGAATAGCGATCGTGGCCGGAACAGCTCCATTGTTCCTCACAATTGCCTCCACTTCCTTGGCCGTCTCCAAATTATGGGGAAATGGCATACCTTGAAAAAAAAAAAAAAGGGAATCAGTACATGAGACTAAGAGAACTGGAAGTAATGGCGACAAGTACGCACCGTGAGAGATAATGGTGGATTCGAGAGCAACTACGGGCTCTCCTCGCGACAAAGCTTCGTCGACCTCCGGCGACACCTTCATTGCGAAACCACCGATCTTGGGCGGATAAAGATGGCGGTTGAGGTTAGAGAGTCGGGACACAACTGTAGATGCCATTGCAATGAGAGGGGGAGACTTGGGCGCCGAGCGACGAAACGGGGACGTAAGTTGGAGGTTATCGAACTGCGGACTTGAGGTGCGATTGATGATCATCTATAATTAAAACTTCTAACTTGGAATGTCTAATTCGGCAAAAATTAAATTACTTATCTCATAAATTCCTTGAGATTCCTGATTTGAATGAAATAACTAGAGTCAGAGTGTTGTCGATGGCATCAAATTGCTATTTACAAATTATAAATTAAAAGTTCAGGAATTTAGGAAAACAATAATAAAAATTCTAAATTCTGAATTTTATCTGGTGTTGTTAAAAATTAAAAAGGACAAATCATAAATTGGAATTACAAATCAGCTTATAATTAAGAGAAAGTGCTCAGAATCACCTATAAAAATGTTTTTTTTTAAAAATAATTTTAACTCTTAACATTTCATGCCTATCGCTTAATTGTGGATCAGTTATGGGTAAATCATAAAACTCTCCATATTACATTCATTTGATTACTAACGGAGGCATTTGCTGAAATATGATTTGCCCAGTTACCTCCTCGACGAAGCGTTCGGATATTTGAAGGCTTTTCTGTTCCTCTCATCCCAAAGGTCCATCATTACAACATGATTCTGTGTACCCATTTCTCTTCCTCCGTCTTGTGTTGTATTTTAATGCTCCACTAGATGACATCGCGCCATGCATATGGTGGATTCACCATACCACATCACCAATTTTCGTCACCTTTTTGAATATACTCGTTGGCAATGTTCTGAAATCCGGATCGGTCATCGAATCGGTGACCTTACTAGTTACCGGTTTGACCGGTCGAACCGGTGTGACGTAATAATTATGCAATAATTATATTTAATTATATATAATATTAAAAATATTTAAAAAATTAAAAAAATAAAAAATAAAAAAATTGTCGGACCGGTCGGACCGGACCGGTCGGACCGGTCAATTGATCGGTTTTGACCGGTTCACACCGGGCCAATTGAATACTGGTTTTGAGGCATAACCCAGACTGGACCACCGACCGGTCACCGGTCGGACCGGCCGGTCCGGTCCAGGTTTGAAAACAGAGCTCATTGGAATAGAATGTGATCAACGGACTCTAGGTCAGATTAACATAGGTAGCATTGGTTAGGGATGACTAGAAATTTGAGTCAATTGTCAATATGTGGGGAATCTGCCTATCAATGCTAGCCAAAATATGTGTGAAGCTGACAGGGAATATCAGTAGAGACTGGATTATTTACGTAATGAGTAAGATACAACCGTGGTATACCTTTTGGAAGATAGCTTCCAGGCCAATAGAATATCTAAATTTTCTAGAAGATGAATAGTAATCCCTCCCCACTATACAGATTCCTCTATATGCTTTTCCCCGTACCTCCCAATCTTTTTCCATAACTAACTCATAACAATCTAGTCTATGTGACATTTGCCTCCTTCCCCATCTTACCCCTACGGATGTAGGTTTGAATGAGCTTAGTGGGCTGATTGCTAACACTAACAAGCTGATCACTAGGAGAGGTACTAACAGTTCCCTCCTCCTCAATTAACACCTTGTCCTCAAGGTGAATGGAAGAGAATTGCCCCTTGATGAATTCTGTATCTTCCCAAATTGCCTCCTCTACTGGTTTGTCCCTCCATTGAATAACCCATTGAAGGATACTGCTGCTTTTGGACTTGGAAATACGGGAAGTTAAGATTGCGTCAGGTTCAACCAAGTTTCCCTGATCCATCTCCAGCCCTTTGGGAAGGATGTGCTCAACTAAATGGTTGCCTAAGGCCTTCTTCAGTTGAGAAATATCAAAAACCGGATGAACCTTGGATGAAGGAGGGAGTTATAGCTTGTAGGCAACTAGTCCCACCTTCCCAATTATCTTGAAAGGCCTATAGTATATTACTGACAACTTAGGACATATCCTCCTAGCTATCGTGAGCTATCTATGGGGCCTTAATTTAACAAAAACCAAGTCGCCCACCTGAAATTGCACCTCCCTTCTGTGAATATCAGCTGATTTCTTCATCATGGATTATGCTCTTACTAGGTTGTCTTTAGTTGTCTCAATGCTTCATCTCTATCAACTAAAGCAAAAGTTACACATTCTACTCGAGTTTCTCCTTGATTGAAATGTAGCAAGGTTGGTGGGAGACGACCATACACCACTTCAAAAGGAGTCCACCCAGTCGAAACATGGTAGTTTGTATTATACCAGTATTCAGCCCATGCCAACCAAATAGACTAACTTTTAGGTTGCTCAGAAGTGAAGCAATGAAGATAAGTTTCTATGCACCTATTGATCACCTCGATTTGCCCATCCGTTTAAGGATGGTAAGAAGAACTCATCTTTAATGTTGTCCCTTGCAACTTGAACAACTCCTTCCAAAAGTTGCTAGTAAAGAGTGGGTCTCTATCACTTATGATAGAGCTAGGAACTCCATATAATCTCACTATGTCTCGGGTGAATGTTTTAGCCACAATCTTAGCTGTGTAGGGATGTTTAAGAAGTGAGAAGTGAGCATACTTAGATAACCGATCAACCACCACCAATATCACCTCATAACTGTGAGATTTAGGAAGCCCTGTGATAAAATCCATGGAAACCTCCTCCCAAATCAACTGAGGTATGGGTAAGGATTGCAAAAGACCAGCTGGAGACATCGCCATGTATTTATGCTTCTAACAAGTAACACATTCTCGCGTAAACTTCTGAATAGAAGATTTCATTCCCAACAAAAATAGTCCACTAGCTAACCTTTTGTAGGTTTTAAGGAAACCAGAATGTCCCCCTAAATGTGAGGCATGATACTCATGTAGAAATTGAGGGATTAACATCGAAGTAGATGAGAGAACTAATATGTTTTTGTAAAACAATAAACTGTCCCTGGTGTGGAAATCAGGCTTAGAAGTGGGTTCTTCTTTGAGTGCTGTCATAAGTGGGGTCCTCCTTGAGTTCCCTTCTAACATCTATGTCAAGCCAAAATGGAGCTGAAATCGTAGAGAATAGTAAATTGTCATCTTCAACCCTTGAGAGAGCGTCTGCTGCCCCATTTTGCTTCCCTGATTTATAAATGACTTTGAAATCCATCCCCAACAATTTTGCTTGCCAACACTGTTGGTCTATAGAAGGAATGCGTTGATCCAACAAATATTTCAATCTTTTATGGTCAGTATAGACCTTGAAATGCCTTACAATTAGAAAGTGTTTCCAACGTTGAATAGCCATCACTACTGCCATCACCTCTTTCTCATATACTGACTTAGAGTAAGTTGATTCAGCCAAAGCTTTGTTGAAAAATGCCAATGGACGACCCTCTTGGATGAGGACTGCACCTAACCCTCTTCCCAAAGCATCACACTCAAGAGAAAACTCCCTAGAGAAATCAAGTAAGGCTAAGACTGGAGCTGAGGTAATCTTCTTCTGCAGCTCCTCAAATGCTACTTGGGCTTCCTTTCCCCAACTGAAATTGTCTTTCCTTGTAAGATCAGTAAGAGGTTTAGCAATTTTCCCATAATCTTGGACAAACTTAAGACAGTATCCCATAAGTCCTAGGAACCCCCTCACCCCTTTGACATTATTAGGAATGGCCCAATCTAAGATGCTCTTGATTTTTGAAGGATCCATTGCTACCCCTTTATAAGATATAATGTGGCCTAGGTACTCCACCGATTGTTGCCCAAAGATACACTTCTTCTGATTTGTTCTCAGTTGGTTATCCAATAGCAATTGCAACACACAAGTTAAATGTTCTAAGTGTTGATTCCAATATGCACTATAAACAAGGATGTCGTTAAAGAAAACTTGTTAGGCCCCGAATTTTTTTATAATGTCATTAAGCATGAATCGAGTTAATTTTTGTGTTTGTGCTTAGTTGGACTTATTTTGGAGTAATAGTGGATAATTGAGGTGTATTTGCTTTACATGTGGTTTAAATGAGAATTAAGGGATGATAATATGTGAGGGCATTTTAGGAAGTTTGCTTGAGTTAGATATATGTAAGCTTTGTAGGAAGGGCATGTTGGTCTT
>JANTNU010000233.1:17571604-17583133 GCA_024752395.1 Erythroxylum havanense | reverse complement strand
TCCACTTTATCCTCATCATACAGGACCATAATTCTTCCATTATAATGGCATATAATTATCCACCATTTTCTAGAAACTAGGCACAAAATTGAGGTTATTGAAATTATCCTCCTTAATTGTTGACTCTAAAATGCAAAAAATGTGAGGCTTATTTTCAAATATGAAATTCCTAATCAGTAATTGTTTAGTTAGGGATTTCATACCCTTTATATTCCAAGCAAGAATACTTATGGATCCACTATGAAAGAAGGGTTTCTTTTCTTCTTATTTGATTTTCTTCTTCTTGGAGTACTAAATTCATTTGCTTACCTTATATTAGTAGACTAAAATTAGTGTTACTCTTACTTTCCTTTATTTTATAGGTTATCCACTAGTCACTATTAGATGATGCTTCAAATTGCTCCTTTGATTAATTTTGCATATTTCAACTCCCCCTAAACTCACTTGAGCTTTTCTGCTTTCACAACTTTGGTTAATATTTTATTAAGTCTGAATGTCTTTAATTACATTCAACTCACTTCTAGTATTATGTTTTTCTTTCTAGTGTTGTATGTTAACTCTTTATAGCCACCAGTCTTGAAAACTTTTCTAGTTACTTTCCAAACCTTTTTCGACAAAGGTTCTAGATTCCAAGCATAAGATACTCTAACTACATCCTCTTCATTTTAGATAGTATCATTGTGTCTCATTATTAGGTTTTCTTTTGGTAGGTCCTTCTTGCTTCAATTAGCACACAAATTCATGCATAATTTATTCACTTACTTTTTGCTAAAGCTTGATCCAAACATAAAGGCTTACTTGCATAATGTGTAATGTAGCTTAAACAACTGGTTGTCCAATATTCAAGGGGAACACCATGCACACACATCCACAATGGAATATTTCTGACTATGAAACCTTCTATTGCTAAGGTTTCCAAATTTGAAGCAAGTTGTGTTTATTCATAACATGTCATGGACCAGCCTCTATAACTCTCATTGCAATGAAACTAATTGGGAATTTGAAGAAAAAAATTTCTTCTTCATTTCCTAAGATTTCTGTTCTGCCAAATGACTTCTAGTTTGGAATAGCCTAGAACTTCAACAATGGGTAATTGACTATTTTGTATAGAAAGAAACCAACAATTGCTAAGTTCCATCATACAACTCCTTTCAGGATCTCAAGTAAAGAAGTTACAATTTGTTATTCGTCAATTCTACTTGGTGATATATAATAAAGCTTTTGCATCAGGTTTTGCTTCTCCAACTACCTAAAGCCATAAGCATCTCACATAACTAAAAGTTGAAATATCCAAAGGCTACAAAGGGGTATCAAAATGAGTGAAAGCATCAATTTGGGAGGGTTGAGGAGAAGGATAAGAGCTTGAAGGTGAAGTTTTGAGGCAGGAAGGGAAGGTTTGAGGGGTGAGAAGCTGTTTGTGTAACCTGACATGTTGACATAAAAAGAAAAATCTAAGTTCTTGTTAAAGAAAGTAAGATGTCAACTGCTCATCTTGGGAAGTTCTGAGTAGGGAGCATCAATGATGAAGGAAGGAGGGTTGAGTAGAAGAGGGGATTTCTAGGTGAAGAACTAGGCTATGCTAATGATTGTAAGATGGAAAGTAGATTAAGCCTGTAAGTTTATGGTGATATGAGGATTATACAAATGATTATTAGTTTCAATTCCTTAAAAGATATTTTTGAAAAATTTATAAAAATTGAGTGAACAAAAATGTGCTAACTTTAATATGATAAAAGAGATATGAAACTAGAAAAAATGAAAGTAATATTTTTAATATAAAGAATAAGTATTCCATATATAAATAAATAATAAACAAAAGTAATTGCACAAAAATCATAGGTCTAACTAGCACCGTTGACCTCTCCAAGCTCTGATCTATTCGTTATCTTTTATAATTTTATATTTCATACTTCAGTTTCAGCTTCATTTCTTTGATGTCATTTCTTATTATCATTATTATTGACCTAATTAATGTGAAGATTATTTTACTATTAACCTAAATTTATATAAAAATGCAAATTACAACCAATTTATTTGGGCATCATGGTTTTGGCTTGTCAAGACTTTTTGTCTAATATGGTTACTCAGATCGTCCGAGAGTCTTAGGATGTTTGACAAGGCATTTTCATATTTTATTGTTATTTTTCATAAATTTTGTATTTTATTTTGTCTTGATTGTTAGCAAGGAGTTATCCCTATTAAACCAATATTATGTTATTTATTTTATTTATTATGAATATTCTAAACCATAGTTTCTTTTCATAAAAGTTTAACTATGTTTCTTTATTTTATTTCTATTGTTTAGTCTTTATTTTATTTATTTTTTCAAGGATGATACTGGATGGAAATTATACCACAAATACAACTTCTAAATTATAAATTGGGAAAGTACCAATTTACTTTATCTTTTTGATTATTTTTCTATTCTTTTATGGACTTTATTGTGTATATTAGAGGCAATGTAATCTTTAAGTTTGGGTAAAGTGTACAGTGAATCTTTTATGTTTCTAATTATGGATTTACTAGTGACTCGAGCAAATTTTAATTTTAATTTATTGATTCTTCTTTTTAAAGATTTCTAATTTGTTGATTCTTATATTGAAGCGTGTTTAATTGCTCCAAATAAGTGAATTAAGTTAGAATAGGAAAGTATGATTATCTAGATGGATCTTTATTTGCTCCATTATGAAAGAATGTTTTGATTATTGATTTGGATGAAAGTGCTTAGAATTTTTCATACATAAGCCTAAAATATGAGGTTTTGAGCTTAAGAGCATTTATTATCATTATAATTATATCATGCTTTATTTTCCTTTGTTGTGTAATATCATGCGTAATTAGATAATTTTAGAATTTGCTTTTGATATGCATGTTGAGACCACATCTTTAAATTAGAGGCATTGAGATGAAAAGGTAGTTAGATTACACTTTTGTTAATCCCTTTCTTTAATTTCACCTTACATTATGTGTATCCCTCAAGTGTAACCAATTTTGAGCTTTTAGATCCATTTTTAACACTAAAATACCGGTGAATTTGAACCCTAAAAGAGAAGTAGATGATAGAAAATAATAGAAAGGAACAACAAACAAAAGAGGAATAGGTGGGGGCCTCGTGACAAATCTCTTGATATGTTGTATTCGTACATATTTCAATATAAACGTTCAATTCTGTCGATAAAATAAAATGTAATGTGATATTTAACTATTCCTTTCAATACAAATTTCCAAATGGATTCTAAATTAAAATGGGAGCTATCAACTTCATCCAAGGCCGAGAATGTCTTAGCGTTCAATTCAATCCAGCAAACTAAGAAAGTCCAATGTTATGAATTGAGTTACTGGCTTTTGCAATTGGAAATCGAACATTGAAAGATACAATGGGTATCCTCTGGCATACCCAAACAACCATCCAGTCACATTATTTACCTAAGTTAAAGCACGAAATACTGTACAACGACTACATAAAAGGGTTTTTGGCTTAAAGAGTTGGCCACTCCACTCGTAGGATACAGAAATCACTTCCTTCCAAACCTTGCCAAATGCTGTTGATGTTTTGCTGCAGCCGCCTTGTCCGCAGCTTCTCGCCTGAGCGCCCGCTTTGCCCTTCGCCCTGTTTTATCTTTTGCTACCTCTTTTTTAGGTTCACGTGAAGAACTTGCCCCTGCCTCCTGAGAATTTGGCCGATGGACAGGTCTTGCTTCTTGACGGCCTGCCCTAACATATCCATTATCACCCCACCTTCGGTTACCAATGCGAAGAGTTGATGATCTGCTGAAGAAAACTTCATCAAGATCATCCTCTTCCTCGTATCCATATTCATAGTCCTCTAAATCATCACAACCATAGTTGTGATCTTCCAGAATTAAAGGGTTGAACCATGTAGCTCTAAGAAGAAGGCACACACTTTCTTCAAACATATAGTCCTGGATGCTGTAAAAGAACAAATATATATCTATGAGAAACGCCCAAAAAAAAAAAGTAAAGAAGAGGGAACTAGGCATTAGAAACAATTGAGTCATCATGTTTTTGAAAAGAATAACTGACCAGATGATTTTAAAGTGACAAAGATCAGTCCACTCAATCACTACTGGTAGGAACATGTGTTTTTTGGAGGACAGACAAGTAATTGGTACCTGCCATCAAGGGAACGATGAACATTGAGAAATTCAAAGGGATGTTTGCACTGAGGACAGGTAGGAATCTGACTGTATGTGGACCATCGAAGGATGCACGTCACACTGCACAAAACAAATAACAGAACATTGGAGACCTGAATACTAGAATGACCTGCTATTTTTTAGTGTGCAATTCATGAAATCACGAATTTAACTAATCAACCACCATAAATTCATGAAATCACGAGTTTAACTAATCAACCACCATAAAAAGACAAAGAAATGAGGAGATTTTTCACTTCGTCAAAGAAGTCAAAGTTTGTTCCTCAAATTTACATTGCTCAAAAAACATACAGGTAAAACCATAAGAAAGTTTGTGAAAAACCTCAACATTTATAGATGGCAAATTCACCAAAAGAACTTGCAAAAAAAATCACTAAAAGAACTCCCAGTGGCCAAAATATCTACCAGTAGGGGCTCGTCAAAGATCAGAAAGTAGATATTTCTCTCTTTCTAAATTCCACCAACCTGCTAAGAAAATTTAAGTCGATAGGAAAGCAGTGTAGATTTTTAATTTACTCCTCAACAATGAGGCAACTGTAAGCCTCAACGAATAGTCACATGCAAGTCACAAAATCTTGAAGACAAAAGAAACAAATGAAAGCAACAAAATTAGATAGCATATTAAGAAGAGATTAAGAATACACATACGAATTAACATATGCAGAAAAAGAGAATGTGGAAGACCATCAAACTAATCAAAATCTCAAAAATTGTGCAAACAAATCAAGAACTGTCCCACCGTATGCAATCCCCATTAATAAACCAGTGACATTTACTAATAACCTATTACTCTGTGGAATAGCCAATGTTGAGGAAACTGGTAAAGTGAAGCAGATATCATATTACAAGAGAACTATCACAGTGAATTCCATATCACTAGAAAGTAAACCACAAGATAGTATCTAAACTAGCTCTGATATTAGTTAAATCCCAATTAGTTAAACAAAGCACATCCTTTTGTGTTCGGCGCCAACAGCATATTCTAAGGAACACATCTGATCGTTTTCTACTAACTATCATCAACCACAGAAAAACAATAACAGTGAAGAGAAAAGTTCGCTGCAGAGGCTACAAAGAAAAGATGCATTTGTTCCCATTCAAGTATAGCTAATGAGTTCACCGGGTCTCCAGCGATTCCTTTACTTGGCACAAGTGTTGGTGGAAACTATAGGTGTAATTGAGAATGTCGTCGATGAAGACAAGTATGGACCTTCTGAGGAATGACCAGGAAATTTCGTTCACAAGGCTCTGAAAAGTTGACGTACATTCATCAGCCCAAAGGGCATTACAAAACTTCGTAGTGACCTTCATGGGTTTTAAAGGTGTCTTGGCCACATCTCCTTCCCACATTCGAATAGATATCTGGATTGGAAGTCCAATTTGGAGTACCAACTGGAACCATGCAGCTCGTCCAAGAGTTCCTCAATCATAGGAATCTAGAACTTGTCCTTCATCGTGTGTCTGTTCAACTCGCAATATTCTACACACATGCACCATGAGTTATCCTTTCACACCAAAACAATCGAAGATGCATGTGGGTTTACATTGCAGCGGATGAATCCTTGTGGGAGCAGCTCCAACACCACCTTTTTGATCACATCTTTTTGTTTTCCCAAGAACTACAAGGGCCTAACATGAACCAAGTCTAATCCTTCCTTGAAGCAAATCTAATGATCATAATTACTTCTTGGGGGGAGTTGTTGTGGCTCTTGAAATAATGTCCCAAGCTCAACCAGCAGAGACTGAAGTTCATCAAAGGTTGAGCCTTCTTCTTCTAAGTTCATCTATTGAAATTGATTTTCAACCGGAGTGGTTAGTTGCATTATATAGACAAGCCCTTTCCCTGATACCAACATGGTTCCAACACTCTTGTTGCTTGATAATGTTATCAAGCTTCCTTCCTATGAAAAATTCATGGTTTGTGTCGTAGGGTTCCATAAGACATCATTAAAGTCGCCAGCCACTGCAAGCCCAAAATGACGCCGCAACTAACAAATGGAATTATCAGCACGTCCGTCACAAATTATATGCCTCGCATTTTCCACGTGAATCTTCTATACCTCTATCGACAGTTAATTCGGAGACCTCCTCCCACGGTATTGCTAATGTCTGGAATGGACTCTAACCTCTCATGGTCCCTCGTATCCAATGCCTCATCTACGAAATAATGCATGCTCCCAACGTTGATTCAAACTTTGAGCGTGACATCCCATCACTCACATCTGTTTGCACTCCATCTTCTAAATTCCTCCTAGTAACGCTTGGAATACGTGTGGGTGTTCAAATTCCTCCATTGTTTCCTCCCTTGGCTCTCCCGAATCTTCCCTAACTTCCCCATCATCTTCAACCATGTATAACTGAAGCTATTTCTTCCGACATTTATGGCTTGGAGCGTACCTCTTGTTGCACCAAAAGCTTAAGTCTTTCGCTCTTCGCTTGTCAAATTCCTTACTACTCAAGGCTTTGGTTGGCACGGTGTTTCACGTTGACCTGGTAACACCTTGGGGTTGGAAGAATGCCCTTCTCGAGTTGAGCTTTGGGACCCCGCTAACACCTAGGAACATACCTTTCCACTAGCGTTGTTTGCTCCTAAGGGTGGAATAACTCATGAAGACCCATTTGTAAGCAGTGTCATAGTATGAATGGTTTGCACCACCTTCCGCTTTCTTGCTAGGGACAGGTAGGTTCTAAGAGCTTCACGATGACCTCCAGTTCTAGCCTCAATCCTATTAGGAAGAACTTGGCAAGGTATTCTTCAGACAATGTAAGTCAATTTGAATATTTGTTGAATATGGTGCAATAATCTTGTATCGGACCCTTCTTGCTTGAGTTCTTTGAACTCCCCCACTAGATCATCGAACACTTCCTCATCAAACCATCGTGTTATTGATTTTTTCAACTCATCTCAACTTAGCAATTCCCCTAGCATTCACCTCCTCTTAAATAGTTGGTACCATTCCTACGCCTCCCCTTCCAAATGCATTGCAGCAATCCCCACCTTATATAGCCACCCTTTCACCCCCCTTATAGTCGTCATGTAAATCTCTCTTCAGGGTACAGCTCCCGTCGAAGGTATTACAGGCTCCTTCCCTAGTGTACCTTGTTCCCTTGTGCCTATTCTTCCTTGGTTTTCAATTCCCCATGCTTCCTTGGTTCTCCACCAACAACTTTTCATTCCTCAATTGGTTTTCCAGCCATGTTTTTCACATTCTCCTTGATTCATCGAAGTTCAAATGCTCTTGTTCCTTCCGCCGTGATAATGCTCTGAGGTTCTTTTGACTCAAGTTGTTAAGTGCAAATGAAGAGATTATGAACATGACAGTCATGCACAGAAATTGAGGGACAATGAGAAGAAAAAACAACACGACAATATTATATGACATTCCTATAACCTGTCAGTTGTTACAGATACAGACATCCATGCCTTCCCTCGATTGACACAGGTCATCATCCCATGCCACACACACATGAAGACACGTATAGCTAAGGAACATAAGATATAGACTGAACTACATCGTTTTAATTAAAGAACAAGAAGGAAACACCACGACATCATTTTTCTTATCTACTATCTTCAGCCTTCTGCATGCTTTCTTCTTCTATGTAACATACACATAAGCACATGAACTTCCAAATCCAACAGAATAAACAAGTAAACAGGACGTAGGTGGTAAATGGTATGGCTAAGGAAGGAAATTGATTGGACTAACCAGTAAGCATGCTCGCAGCCTTTGATTAGAGCAGTTTCCTGAAGCACAATCTTGTCCAAGCATATAGCACATGTCCCACCATGATCCCCACATCCCTTGTCACTACTCTCCACTTTGCTCTGGATTTCACCCTGAAACCAAAATCCCACATCAATTTACAACACCTAGAGTCAAAATCACATCTTTATTTGTGAAGAACCACCGAATTAAGAAATTTCGACTGTCCTTAAGATACAACCAAACCCCTGCTAGTAATGAAAGTCCCAAGTCAACGACAAGTCTAAATATTTCATTTATTCCATTTCCTAAATTCTTCAGCACAATTTCCTAAGCAGACAAAACACAGATCACAAAAGAAAAACGAAAATACCCAGAATGCAAAGAAAAATTGGATCTTATACCAAGTATGAGGAGTCGAAATGGAACCGAGAAGAAAGACAAGAATACCTGATATTGAATGGAAGTACCAAGAAGGGAGGAAGCTAAAAGATCACCGTCCATGTTAATAACTGACGTCATGATGAAGATGATGATGGAGACGAAGAAATCAAAGGCAAACTCTTATTGTATATCACTAAAAATTTCAAAATATAAGTCTATTCTAATCTGATATTTTTGTTTTAATTTTCTCAAAGGAACAGAGACATACATGAATTGTTATGGTAAGTAAATGTAAAAAAAAAGAAAGAAAGAGATGATAAAGAATAAACTTATTAAAGATTCAACAAAGAAAAGAGAGAGGACTCAGGACTCCCTCTCTGTTAGGGATTGGTGAAATAGGAGGCAGCAACGATACGAGGGATTGTCGTGGTCGATATAAAACGCCTCCTTATTCATTCTACTTTTAAATTTTCATTTATCATGTAAAAGAGTAACCGAGGCGAATGGACCTACAGTAGTAGTTGGCTAAAAGAATAAAATAAGGTGTTCCATACCTCTCTTGGTCTTGGGTCTAGTTGAAACTGGACCAGGCCAGGCAAGGCACTTCAAGGCCCGGACTTCTAGTATTATGGTAAAATCGCCGACGTCGACTTGTTTACGGTTTACATCGAAGCCAATGGGAGCGGACGCAAACCACAGCCAAACGGAAACGTCGCCGGAGGCCGTCGACGCCTTGCTTGAGGTTCTCTGCCACCCCCAGTTTTGTGCCTTAACATACCCTTTCTTTTTTTTTTTTGTTAGCTGACTTTATTGTTTGTGTTTTTGCCTTCTCTTTGCACAGGCTGCAAGATATGATGATATTGATGACATCGTAAGCTTAGAGTCTGCTGGTGTTTCCCTGGATTCCAAGGATTCACTGGGCCGCACAGGTTCTTTCCTCGCTTACTCTTCTTTATAGGATGTTAGTGTGTTGTAGGCGGGCTTTTGTAGAGTGATCCAGCTTTCTTTCAAAGGAATTAGCTCCACTCCAACTGGTTGCGGACTCTATTTCTTACAAGTTGTCTCTTTATGGAATGTGTCCTAGCTGAGTTTGAAGCACCTGGTTTACTGCCACCTATGTTGATTTTTGTTTTAATTTGTAGTAATCTTAGGTGGGGAAGAATAACTATTTTCTTCTGCTGAGTTTTTAACATTTTCGTTGAGATTTTGGGTCACTGATTTGGGATTGCAGCACTCCATATGGCTGCTGCCAATAATCTCGTTGACGTAGCGGAGTACCTTATCAGTCATGGTGTGGTGAGTGCTTTCATCTAACATACTTCTCAATTTAAACGTCCTCAGGCTGTAACTCTGTGATTTACTTGATGTATGATTGCTATTATTTTTGGTTGGCTTGTTCATGTTATGGGTATGTATTCATTCTTCATTTGTTCATCTATGGCGAAAGAAAGTTTTCAGACGATCCATACTTCTATTTGTAAGTAATTTTGGAAGGTAAAGCTAGCTTAGGCAATGATAACAATGCAAAACTAATAACTTTCAAAGGCATACCCAAATAATGAGAATGTTAAAACAGGCAGTTGTTCATCATGTCTTGAGCGTGTTTGTGTGGAGCAATGTTCCGGTCAATTTTTTTCTACAAATGCTTGTAGCCACTGTTCTAATTATTTTCACTGTATCTATTAATAAATTAATCCAGATTTTCGTTGCATTTCACTATAGAGGCAATATGAATCTCTATCATGTTCATACACACACTAAATGGGTTATTTGAGCATTTCTATCAGAAAATAGCAGGCTTCCAAGTCCATGCCCAAGTGCTTATCACTCTTGGGTTGAACCGATTACATTTTAACATTTCCTTGCTTTATATGGTTTTTGGAAGCATCCTAGTTAATAGCCCTATTGTTGCATCAGCATCTTTCTTACAAATAGAATTCAATTTTATTCTAGCCTTAGATTTTCATTTATTTCCTTTCATCCTATCTTTCACCTATACTCTATAAATTATGCACCCTTGTGTTGTATTATGTTCTGGCCCCAACATTGAATGCTCTTTTAAATGGTCACCAAAACCATTCTTAGGCCCAAATTTTTGTTAGGCATGTTTAAGTCCATGCAATTAAAATGTCGGATTGAGCACTTAAATGTAATTTAACTTCAAAACAATGTAGCATGTTAGCAGAATAAATTAGTTGGTGTTCCTTCGCTTATCTAACATGGATGATGCCAGCCTTAACTACAAACAAATGATTGTAATTGTGCTAAGTATTTAAAGCATATAACTGGAATGAATGCTGCAACTGATGTGGCTATGATACTGTTACTATTGCTTGCTCAGCTTCCAACTGTGCTGCATTGTCACAGAATTGCAAGTTTAGGGGCTTAGGTACAGGCGTTTAATTTGACATGTCTATTGAGCAGGATGTCAATGCTTCTAATGAGGAGAAGAATACACCTCTTCACTGGGCCTGCCTCAATGGTCATGTTGAGGTACCCATCACTCTGTGTGTATTGTGATTTCATAATCTTCTATTCTTAATTCAATACTAGTTCACAGGTCATTAAGAAATTGATTTTAGCTGGAGCCAATATAAGCAGTCTAAACAGGTTTGTTGGAGCACCAAACTTCTGCATCTGTGGTTGTGTGTGTGCGTATGGTGCAAATGGTTTTTTGTTATATGCATCGCCACTGACTGATTTTTAGCCATGAGAGGACTCCACTTGATGAAGCCCTTAATCTAGGAAAAATGGATGTAATTGATGCCATTAATGCTGCTGTTGCTCAACGGGAACTCACTGGTGTTAGAGTTTCATAGATTGATAATACTAGTCATGGGTTTATATGTTGAAGGTATGTTTCTAGTCCCTGATAGCAAAGCGTGTAACCTGAACTGTTTAGTTATGCAGCTGTACATGATGTCAAACAAACACATTTAGCCAAAATTAGCTTATCTTCATTCATCCAGACTTTGTATACCAAAATGATTTACCGTGGAGTAAAATGCCAGATATGTCAAAGGCAGACATCTCAATCCCTGAAGATGCCGTAAGAAACACATCAAATATGCTGTCCACTAACAAAATGATGCTAGTCTATGAAAAGGAGAAGAGGTTATCAATTTTCAACGTCCATGGGAAATATAAGGACTCATCTTTTACATATTAGTGATTGTGGGTAAAGGTTCAAATCCTCACTTTTTGAGGAAATGGTTGTGTTCAAAACTTACATTTTGACTGTTTGAAAGGATTTATGGAGT
>JANTNU010000233.1:17351748-17366005 GCA_024752395.1 Erythroxylum havanense | reverse complement strand
CTATTCTAGCATGTAAGAGTTATGTTGCCTATATAACATGTGAGATCCCACATCAGTTGGTAAGGAGAATGAAGTACGCCTTATAAGGGTACGAATACCTCTCTCTTACAGACGCGTTTTTCATGGCCTAATACATCGAATCCCATCAGAATTCCGAGATGGGTGACCTCCTGGGAAGTTTTAGGAAAAATCAAAACCGTTAGAGCTTGGTTGGGTCAAGGCTCAAAGCGGACAATATCTATAAATAGGCGATTTGGGTTGTTACAAGTAGTATCAGAGCCGGTATCTGAATCATTGTGCTAGCTAGGTAGGACCCCAAGAGAGTTGGGGCCTAAGGGGGTGGAAAGTGTGAGATCCCACATCGATTGAAGAGGGGAACGAAGTACGCCTTATAAAGGTACAGATACCTCTCCCTTACAGATGCATTTTTCATGCCCTAATACACCGAATCCCATCAAAACTCCAAAGTTAAACGTGTTAGGGCAAGAGTAGTTCCAAGATGGGTGACCTCTTGGGAAGCTCTCGGGAAAAGCAAAACCGTGAAGGCTTGACTGGGCCAAGGTCTAAAACGGGCAATATCTGTGAGTGGGTGATTTGGGCTGTTACATAACATGCATAACTTTTTGAAGCCCGGAAATAAGATAATCCTAATCTAATAGTGAAATAAACCAAAATAAACTTACAACCATAAGTTTAAAACTACTCAAATAAATCAAGATTATTGCCAAAGATCCTAAAAGCTACTAAATTAAAACAAAAACACATATTGAGTTGCCTCCCAACAAGCACTTTTTTATGAGTCTTTTAATTAGAATTCTCCTTAAGCTCTTCACTCATCTTAAATCCAAAATCAAAGACTTGCTTCCACACTCCTTTATAATATAAAGCTCATTAGCTTTCTTATATTCCATTTGAATTGGGTTATCCATCTCCTCTTTTTCTCATTACAGGAAGTAGGAGCACCTTTAACTTAACTATTGATAACTCCTCAAACTTCTTCTTATCGAAAAGGAGGTCCTTTAAGTATTTAGTATACTTTGACATCTGCAAAAGAGTTTTAACAAAAGGTATGTTAACATATGATTATCTTAAAACCTCTAGAAACTAACCAAATTTATCTGCTTTTCTTTCTATCTTAATCTTAATTGGGTATGGAATCTTTGATTTCTCCTCCTTGACTACTTCTTTGTTTGGCTCATCATGCTTTTCTTCTTCCTTAAAATCATTAAATTCACTTGTTTCCTTAGTTTTGGCATACTTAACTGCCCATCAAAGATAAGCATAACAAAATATTCCATTTGAATTTCCATATTATGGGTAAAGGCTTATTAGTATTGAAAAAAGTATTTATTTCTTGTATGTTAATCTTAATTGTAGTGTTATATCTTATCATGAGCTCCTTAAGACTTGACTCTTATTACTATTGTTGAAGGAAGCTAGGTAGAATTTGGTTATTCTATGTACATATTGTCAATATCACCATAGGAGATGTTTTGAGGCTAGTTTCCCATAAAATTAGATTGCTCATTTATTTTTCACATATTATAAGGTGCCTAATATTTATGATAGGGATGGTCATTACCACAAATATCACAATGCATCACTAAATCATATTGAGTTACCAAATACATATTATCATGCATCTTATTCCAAGCTTCCAATGCTATCATAAGTGACAACATAACATAATCCCTTATACATCACTGTCCTCCCCATATGTTTGGCAACTGTAGTATAAAGTACCAAAATTTGAAATTTAGTCACAAATATAAAACAAAGAAAGAGAGGTTTACAAATAATTAAACAAAAAGAAAAGAAAAAACTATCTTAATAAAAATAAATAACAAAAAGGAAAAAGTGATTAGATTAAAAAAGCTCGATATATGATTTTATATATCTTAAAATACAAAACAATGTTAAACAAATTACTAAGGCAAGTGCATGTATTGTTTTTTGTAGTATAGTTTTAGTGAGTACGATTGTCAATCCCTTAAAGACTATAACTACTAGTACTAACTATCTATCTCCTATCTTATTTAACAAAAAAAAGGATGTTTGATTTAAAAAAAGAAAATATGCTTAATTAAAATAATAAGAAATAACCAGGCAAGGGGATAAATAAGAATAAATAACCAATAGATTACTAAGATTCAAAAGAATTTCCATAATATCTTCCCTACATTATAATTTATCATTGATCTAATGATCAACTCTAGTTTTTTAGACTAATGGAAATTTCAAAGTTATAACATTATTATTTTTAAAGATATATAGCCCTTCTCCTTATACATTGGTTAAAATCTCTTTCTAATCAAAACTCCTAAGAATGCATAAATTCATTTTATGAATTCTCATTATAGGTTTAACACCAACCCAAAAGGTTAATGTGATTCTATCTTATGATTTTGTACAAATCTCATTATTTATGCTTTGACTTAATCATAGATATAATTTTTCAATCCCTTTATACGATATAAATCTTTGATGTTTGCTACTTCAATTCAAAATAATAAGCAAACATGAATAATTTTTAAGAAAACTAGAATCTTGTATTAAATCAAAGAATCAATTCAAAATAACAAACCTAGGGTTCATCCACCTAGATCTATATCCCAATTAGTTCATACTAAAATAAGTAAAACGTATAATACACAAAAAAGAATATAAGAAATAAGAATAAGTTATCATGAACCTTGGATCTTAATGGATTACGTGCCTTACATAAGAAATAAGAATGAGTTATCATGTATCTTGAATTTTGATGGATTTCTTGCCTTTCTCAATATGTTTCTCAACATATGTTACTTATCACCTAATACATCCTCTCTATATGTTTCTCAACATGTGTTACTTATCAAACATTACATCCCTTTTAATCACCGTCTTCTTTAATATTGGGTTCTAAAGACTTGCTTCCCTTCATACTTTTAAGATGACTAACAAAAATATATTGTTTTGACTTCAGATCAAGTTTGGACCACTTATATTGAAAATGTGCACATAAGCAAAACAACCAAAGGTTTTCAATCTAAAGAAATTCACCTTACTTTATGTCCACACTTTTTCTACTACTCTTTTATCTAGTGATGTGCATGGTGATCCACCCATTTAATTCTAAGCACCTGACCTTTTTAGATATGGATCTATTCATCTTCTTTGAAATGTTATTCTATACTACATTACTAGACCTTGATGAATCATTAAACTTCCTTTTTATCATTCTACCTCTTTTTATTTGTATAGTTCCTCCTGATATGTCTAGTTTGCTCATATTTATAGCACCAAACTATTTTGCTACTTTAGGATTTAAATCTAGAACACCTTTTAGACGAGCCATCCTTATTGATCTTCTTCTCACAATCATATAATGCTTTACTTTAAGAGCTTTCACTAGTATTGAGTATCTTTTAGTTGTGAGCCAATAAAAAAGTGGTGATGTCCTCCACACCAACTGTCTCCTTATCCAATAGGACTGTGGTCAACATATATTGAAAGGATGTATGTAAAAAGTAAAGTTGTTGTTTTGTCCTTATTTACAATAGTCACCTTAAGCTCCATCAGGTCATTAGTTAAACATTTTAATGTGCTATTCCAATTTTGTTCATTTCTATATCTTCAATTTATATAATATTTGCTTTATATACAATTTATTTATGAGATACTTTAACATGTATCAACTCTCCAACTTCTATTTATCTTTATAAGGAATGCAATCTCCATGACGTCGTGCATAACCTGGTGTATTAGATAAAGTGATATGGTTTTTGCTGCTCACATATATAACTCTTCCCAGTTGAGCTCATCTATATCTTCTAACTTAGTCCCTTGCAACCCCTTTAGCATGTCTTATTGCACCAATAGATCCTTCATTCTCTATTACCACAATCCAAAATTTTCAGTTCTATTAAACTTCCCACTTTAGATTTAACCAAAGTCATTATTGCGTAACCTATGCTCTGATTCTACTTAAAGAGAAAATTGGATATTAAAAATATATAGTAATAAAAAATAAATAAGAATACACGAAGTTTTAATGATGTTTAACCAATTGGGTATGCCTATGTTCTTGGGAACTAAAAACTATTGAGTTACTCAATTGATCAATATTGATGATTGTTATTACATTAAAATAGGTTTATAATATTATATTTATAAGTAAACTCTGGTTGGTGCAATTTTAGTCAAATAGCACATTTACCAAACTCATCATAATTTAAAAATAATATGTTTCAAAATAATGTTATTTATATAAAACATTACTTGTGACATGGTCGTATCCCATACTATAGATCTCATTGTTTACTTCTAAAACATGGAAAAGGGCTCTAATAAACTATGACTTCTTTTGCTTTGTTATAGCATGAGCACAATTTCTGACACACTAATGTTTCAGAATGTATCTTCTTCTAAAAAATTTCTGCCATACTCATATGATTGTATTTTCAACTTGTGTCTTTGCCTTTAATTTCTAAAAAGAGCACATCCTAGAATATGTCAGTTTTCCAACAAATTAAAAATTTATTTCCTTCTCAGAAAGTCAAAATTATATATCTTTATGTCATTATTTGTGAGTTACACACAAGAATGATTTGAAGGCCTCACAAGTATCCCTGTACTTACTCATAAGTTCTAAGCAGCAAATCGAAGACGAAGAGATTCGATTAGCATTTAATTTGTTGACACCAAAGAACCTCGAAACGTCAGCTTCAGACAAACTACGTAACCAAAATGTGAATCATTGAGCTGAATTAGCTTGATGAATAATCAGTAGTCAAAGAAAAAGAAGAGGCTCCCATGAACTGGGAACCGGCAGAAAAGCGTTGTTAAAATAAAAGACCCAGAAGCTTTAAAACATCACCAACGACGGTGTCAAACAAGAGTTTTTGGAACACTGACATGGCAAACATGGATTGGTCTGGCCAACACCAACGTTAAGTTTCCACCAATAAATACCTCACACGCGTTCAAGACGGTTCAATGCCTGGCTTTTGTTACTGACATTGACCGTATGATACGTGACCCGCGGCCTTTGACTGACAAATTTTCCAGGTAAAAAACGTTAAACCCTGTCCCTGCAAAATCGCAAAATCTATCCACTTTATGTCAAAGATCTCTCTCTAGACGGCTGCTCCGATCTGTTTTTTCCGGTAACCGTTAGAGAGAGAAAGTGTCACTGCTTCTGGGTAGCTGTCAAGTCGACCTATCTCCAGCCTTTGGTCTTTATGTGGGTCACTTGGGTTTTTCCCGTTTGTTTGTTGTGAAATTTTGGGCTAGTCTTTTCTTTTCTTTTCTTTCTTCATTTCGGTTATTTTATGATTCCGGAAACGATCTTTTAGTCGCCGTTATTATTATTTTAGCTTTGATTTGTGATCCCGGATTTGAATGGGAATATTAACTTGTGAATCTCATAATCTCAGTTGCTCAACAACTGAAAGAGTGAACTTTCATGCTAAAGTATCGCATCGTGTTCTATTTATCTGTTACTGTGTATACCTGTGTGTTATTTTGTTGGTGATCATTTTTCTCGTTGGATTGATTGTTATGCATTCAACGTGCAGGACTTTTTTGATTGCTGAAGTGGCGAACTTGGGATAGGCTTGATTGGTATTCTAGATTTTTGTAAGACTTGACTTTTGCACAATCGTAGATTGGTTGAATCAGAGTTTTGGTTGAATAAAAGATGAGTTGTGAACGGATAGCGAATGTGGTTTTAGCAGGTTTGGATTTCATTTTAGAATCTATTTACGTCAACAAATATTTAACTTGACGGTATGAGGTTTAATGCTGTTTATTGATATAGACACATGATGCAGCAAAGTCATTGAAACAAGAGAAAGATTGAGATTTAACATGATAACACCTTGTAGTGACACCTTTCATATGTCAGTGGGATTTGTTGACCCTTATCTAACACCATTCAAATCATTGAATGCAGGTCTAACACTTGCGCCCCTTGTTGTGAATGTAGACCCAAACATAAATGTCATATTGACTGCTTGTCTGACAGTTTATGTTGGTTGTTACCGATCCGTCAAGCCAACGCCTCCAACAGTATGCACTACATGAATAATTATTTTCGTTACCTGTGATTTTGATTATTATGTCTTGGTTATACATCAAGAATACCTAATATTTTGTTTTAACTTCCAGGAAACCATGTCCAATGAGCATGCAATGCGCTTTCCCTTTGTAGGGAGTGCAGTGCTGTTATCTTTATTCCTGCTCTTCAAGTTTCTTTCAAAAGATTTGGTTAATGCTGTACTGACATTCTACTTTTTCATCCTTGGAATTGTTGCACTTTCGTAAGTTGTCCATGAATTTGATTTGATAATTTGAATTTCGTTTTAATAAGGTTGGTTATATTTGTTAGTATCATTTTTTTTATGTATCTTCTTCATTCCACTTTTCTCAGGGCAACATTGCTACCAGCTATTAAACGTTTTCTTCCAACCCGTTGGAATGATGACTCCATTGTCTGGCGTTTTCCTTATTTTCGTTGTATGTGATGCTGTTATCATTCCTTTCATGATTTTAATTGCATGTTTAATTGGCTGGTTATTTGATTTTGTTGTCATCATTATGGTATTATTATCAGATCTAGTATAGCTAGGCAGTCATAATTGCTTCTTGATTGAACTTTGAGTGTACGTTTCTAGAGCATTCCATTTTATATGTTTTTTGTGTATGACTTTTGTCAGTTCGGAGCTCTTGTGTCTGTTTTCACATCAATTGTGGAATTAAATGTCACATAAAGTTCTTATTTAAGTGAGAGTAATTCTAGCCTGGACTGAAATCTCCTGCCTGAGATATCTTTTTTGGATCCTAGTAAGTGGTAATTGCTAACAGATATTATATTTTTGGTACCAGTCCTTGAATTCTGAGGTGTGGGCATTAAGGGGTTATACACTCAGACATCTGTCGTTATGCACTTAAAGTATTTGTTTATTCTGAACAGATTTGCTCTATCAGATCTGTTTATGTGAATGATTTTGTAGTCTGGTAGATGCTACTGCTAGGTCTTTGCTGCTTGAAATAGTGCTTATCCTTGTTCCAAGATGAGGTTGTCAATATATTAATCTGTTATGTTAGGTTCTTTTAATTTATAGCTCGTTTTTTATCCAGTTGACATCTTGCTTTTATTATGCAGAATGATGTTTTTCCTTACACCTTTCTTATACAGCTTTGGAGATTGAGTTCACAAGATCACAGATTGTTGCGGCAATGCCTGGAACATTTTTTTGTGCATGGTATGCTTCTCAGAAGCATTGGCTCGCTAACAATATATTGGGCTTGGCTTTCTGTATTCAGGTCAGGCACTGCTTGTACGTCTTTTAAGGATGAATAATTGAAAGCCTATTAAAGTGTGTAACTGTCTGTTTTCTTACAGGGTATTGAAATGCTCTCCCTTGGATCGTTTAAGACTGGTGCTATCCTTCTGGTAATGAGATGAACTTGTCCTTTGTTTCTAAGATATTTTGGCAGTGGTGGTACTGATGATTCATTGATCATTTGGTACTTGTATGAAAGTTTCCTCTAACATGCTTATGTTGTGCAACATAGTTCGATTGAACTTTATGAAGTTGACTTGCCTTCGTATCAAAATATCGGTGTGTTTGCATTTGTATTTGCATTTGCATAGCCTTGCATTAACTCATGCCTTAATAACTTTTACCCATCACACCCTCCAACAATTGTCATCAGTGTCATCCAACTAAAGATACTACTGTGTTATAGTTGTGATTCTATGTTACATGGATCACATGATGGACTAATGTCAAGTTGTTTATCACCATTGCTCCTTCTGTACACCTTAAATTTGCACGTGGCTTCCTATCAATCTCCATACCAGTGCTTCGATTGATCATCCATGTAATTTTGTTGGTTTACTTAGAATCCAAGAATGTAAAACTACATCTTATAGTTGTCTGGAGTTGATGCCTTTGAACATTCAGTTGATGTGGTTACTGAGAAAAAGGCCTTGTGTCCTGAAATGATGTCTGTTCTCCATGACCTCTAAATGGTTTGTACACATGTTGTGAACCTTTCTACAAATGCTTTATTTTTACATTGTTTTTGTTTAATATTCTGATTTTTGGAATCAGTTTTAAGCTTTTGTAATATATTGATTGAAATGTGAGGAGGATTTATATCTTTGTCTATTTGCTTATGACAAGAGTGTTTCCCTTCCTAATTATTTTAGGCTGGACTGTTTGTCTATGATATCTTTTGGGTTTTCTTCACTCCTGTGATGGTCAGTGTTGCAAAGTCTTTTGATGCTCCTATCAAGGTTAGTGTGCCAGCTGTTATTAACATTCATCTGGCCCAATCACAGCTACTTGATTGTTAATTATGATTTATTAGAGGACCCTAATTGGGAACATTCAATTTTTCTATAGCTTCTGTTCCCAACAGCAGATGCAGCACGGCCATTTTCTATGCTTGGGCTTGGTGACATTGTGATTCCTGGTAGGTTTTAGATTTTAGAGTTGGAACTTTCATTTTAGCACAATATCTCGTGATCATTCCTTTTAGTTCTTACCTTGCAATGCTCGTTTGCTATTTAGGTATATTTGTAGCTCTGGCATTGCGATTTGATGTCTCTAGAGAAAAAGATAGTCAGTACTTCAAGAGTGCTTTTCTGGGGTATGCGGTTGGTTTGGTCCTTACAATTATTGTCATGAACTGGTTCCAAGCTGCACAGGTAACTTGAGATGATCACATTTCTCAAACTATCGCATTGATTGTCTTTGAAAATCTTATTTGGCCCATATTTTAAAATGCTATGGTCTATGCTGTATTTGCAGCCTGCACTTTTGTATATTGTGCCAGCGGTAATAGGATTCTTGGCTGCTCATGTACTATGGAATGGTGAAGTCAAACCGGTTTGTTCAACACCCAGTGTGAATTTTTTTTTTTGGTGTGGTATTATTCCCAGTTCTTTCTGGACCAGTGTGGTTGTAGTTTGGATTCCAATACGAGTTCTATATTCTGACTTCAAAAGAGGATGCTTCAAATTTGTTTATATGAAAAGGAATGTTTGATAGTGCGCGAGCGTGAGTGTTTGCGTGATGGAAGGACCTTTGTGTGTGTGTTCAATCTAGTTGAATAGTTTTGTAAGAGGGGTGCTCAAGTTGCTAAATTAGAGGCTTAATAATTAATTTGCTGCTAAGCTGATGCAATTAGACTGAAGCTGACTAATATGGAGGTGTCCTTTGACCTATATGCAGTTAATGGAATTTGACGAGTCAAAGGCTGGTGGATCATCAGGAGATGGCACTATGACCAACTCTACCAAAAAGGAGGAGTGACAGTGACCAGGGAGAATCCGAAAAAAAAGAAGAGAAGACCAGGCAGGTAGGACACACTGAAACAATCCCAATCGGGTTGAGATATTGTAGTCTAGTTTGAGTACCCAGAAAAGCCTTCACCGCTATTTTTAATCTAGGCCAACTTATTCAACCTGCACACAGAATTTGTAACAGATTTTGGAATCAAAGAAGAAAACAACAATAATAATAATATATATATTCAGCCCAGCCAACGATGTCCATGTTGCTTTATCCTCTCCCTTTCACCCTTTTAATGCAGGCAAGCTTCTGTGACCTTTCAGATGGCAAAGTGAAAATGATAGGTTCAATGGTTTATGTTTCTAATTCGGCATCTGAAGTTAAATCTTTTCAATACATCCAACAAATGATTATATTTTGTATGTAAAGAAGTACTCAGTATCCTATATTCATATGCCTGCTGTGCCCTGTGAGAAAAGTAATGAATGGAAAGTAAATGAAAGATCCAGACTCCAATCTGGCCCAAAGCAAAGAATCATAAGTACAGAACGTATATCTTAATTCTTTCCTTTTGGTCTTTTTTAATTTTGTTTTATATATATTAGGTATATTAGTTTATGCCGGACTAATTTTAAGCCTTTAAGATCTCATTTTAAGAGCTCTAGAGGAGGTAAATTTAGAACCTCAAATTCTCTCAGGTTTTTACGTAGCTTGTATATTTTTGCGTATAAGGAATCGTTGCATATTGATTAGTCAGCTACTAATTGATCACTGATCCTATTTAACATCAAGCTCCTAGTAGTCCTCGGGTCCTAGGAAATTTAAAATGAGAAGATGATTGTCAGAACAAAACACCAGCAAAATGTAAGACAAGACCAAAGTTTGGAGTTGGACTTCTAATTCCCATAAACTAAGGCTTGAAATTGCATTAAATCATAAATAGAGAGCAGCAACTACAAACAAATTATTAAGAAAACAAGCAATTCATTTCTTTCTCTGGCTCTTTTCCACCAAACAATTTTTAGGATTTAGCTAGATATGAAGGCGGGTGGTGTCATCTCTAGCAACACCTACATTACGTTTGTTTTACTAGGTGTCTGTAAGATTCTATGATTATGCTCTGACGGGGTTCTCTTTTTGAAATTCAAAGAGAAAAGAAAATGGAGAATCTCAAGAAGGACAAGCCATGGAAGATAAATTTTCTTCCAGTTTTCCCATCAATCCTTGTTTTAACGTTATGCGTTTCAGTTTTTATTTTTCATTTACCTTGTAATTCTTTTCGTGGGCATGTACCTCTTGTTGAATTTTGTTTTTGAAATTGAATCTTTAGGATTGGTATTTCTTTTCTGTTTAGAATTAATTTTACATTTATTGGAACCATGTAGCAATAAGTCAATTTAACATAGCATGGAAGCGCAATCCTCTAATCTAAGAGTACAGAAGATGCAAATCCAATCTAAGATCTACAAAGAACTCAAAAGGTAGATGAAAACCTTAAGAGAGATATAGTATTTTGATTGAAAAATAGGCAAAGGTTTTTCCGCGATATAATAAAGAAATATTTATATAAGTCATAATGACCTAGAACTTAATAACAAGGATAACAACGTCTTTGTAGTCCTAATAAAAGTAAAAAATAATAAATAAATAAATAGATTTTCTAATCTAAAGTTCCATGTCAATCCCCTCTACTTGTCAAGAACTCGACCTCGAGTTATGCTTTAGATAACCTAACCTACACTCTGATAAGTACGGGTAAATATTTGTAACATTAAAGATTGGGTTGATATTACCCATCCACGAAGGTAACTGAATGACATATGTATTGTCATTAATTTTCTTCACGATCTTGAATGGACCATACTTCTTGACCTTCAACTTGTGGTGATGTTCAGTAATCCGCTTCTTATTCATAAATACCATTACTTCATCTCCCACCTCAAACACTTGGTTCTTCCTTTGTGGGTCCACATTAGCCTTATACTTTGCATTAGCCTTGTCAAGTCGTTCCTTCACCTCGACTTGTATTTCTTGGGTTTCTTTAGCAAACTTGGCTACTCTCGCACGAATGTTAACATTTTTAGGTAACTGAACAAGGTTTGGTGCATAATTTGGTATCTTAGTGTAAACCACAGAGAATGAAGATCGACCGATAGAGTTATAGATAACATTGTTGTTGGCAAACTCAGCTTGTGCGATAAGAAAATCCCACTTATTTGGCTTATCACGACTAATACATCACACTAAATTAGTCCCATTCACCATTTCAGTCTGTCCATCGACCTGTGGGTGAGCTGTGCTATTATATTTTAAGGATGAATCAAAACTACTATACTTTAAGGATGAATCAAACATACCCTACAAAGTTCTCCAGAAATGATTCAGAAACTTAGTGTCTCTAGCTGAGGCAATTGATTTGGAACCCTATGGAGTCTCACCACCTCTCGAAAGAACAGTTTAGCAATGACTGTCGCATCTACTGTCTTCTTACATGGTAAAAAGTACGCCATCTTAGAGAATCTATCGACGACCATGAAAATTGAATCCATGCCTCTTTGCATTCTTGGTAAACCTAGTACAAAGTCCATGGAAAGGACTTCTTAAATATTGTTAGGTACAAGTAATGACATGTATAAACCCACATTTGATGCATGACTTTTTATAAGTTTGGCAAATCTGGCATCTAAAAACAATAAAGACAACGTATTTCCTCAATTTAGGCCAAAAATACCTTTTACATACCTCCTTAAGTGTCTTATCTCTGCCTAAGTGTCCAACTAACCCTCCTCCGTGTAAGTCTCTGATTACCTTCTCTCTCATTGATGTCCGTAGGAGGCATAGTTGGTTACCTCTCATAAGAAACCCATCATGAATGTGGTAGTCTTTGTACGACTTCTTTACTTGACAAGTTTGTCATATTCCTTTGAAGTCATCATCGTCAGCATGTAAGTCTTTCAAGTATTCGAAACCTTCAATATCAACTGTTAGCGTTCTGATCAAGGCTACTCATCGACTCAACGCGTCTGCCGTTACATTGTTTCTCCCACATTTATAGACAAGTTTATAGGGGAACTTGTCAATATAAGCTGACCATCTAGCATGCATTTTGGTCCTCAACTGCTTTTAACTTCCTAAATACTTCAATGCTTGGTGATCAATATAAAGAATAAACTCCTTTCCAATTAAGTAGTGCTCCCATGCCTTCAAAACCCTTACAATGGCGTAGAACTCCTTATCATAGGTAGCCCATTTTTGCCTTGTCTCGCTTAGTTTCTCACTAAAGTATGCCACAGACCTTTTCTCTTATGATAATACTGCCCCGATACCTATCCCACTAGCATCACACTCCATGTTAAATAACTTTTAAAAGTTTGGTAAGGCTAAGGACCAGTGTTGTACACAATTTCTCCTTCATAAGGGTGAAGCTTTGTTCTTGCTCTTCTTCCCATCTAAACTTCCCTTTCTTCAGACAGTCCGTAAAAGGAGCCATAATCCTATTGAAATTCTTAATAAACCTCATATAGAATGTCGTCAAACGATGAAAACTCCTCACATCTCTAACGGTTCTCGGTGTAGGCCAATTTCTAATGGCCTTTACCTTATCTTAATCCACTCTGATGCCATCTTTTCCCACAAAATATCCGAGGAATAGCAAATTCTCTAACATAAATAGGCATTTCTTCAAGTTGGCATATAATTGATTTTCTCTTAAGGACTCGAATACATGCCTTAAATGTCCCACATGCTATTCAATAAATCTACTATAGATAAGAATATCATCAAAATAAACAACTACAAACTTACCAATGAAAGGTCACAACACTTGGCTCATAAGACGCATAAAAGTGCTAGGTGTATTGAATAATCCAAAAGCATGATCAAGCACTCATATAAGCCATCCCTTGTCTTGAAGGTTGTCTTCTCCTCATCTCCAAGCCTTATTCTTATTTGACGGTATTCTCTTTGAAGATCAATTTTAGAGAAAATAATGGCTCTACTCAACATATCCAACATATCATCAAGTCTCAGAATGGTAAATTTATAGTCAAGAGTGATTTTGTTGATTGCTCTACTATCAATGCACATCCTCCAACTCCTATCCTTCTTCGAGGTTAGTAATGGCATTACCCATGGACTCATAGTCTCCCAAATATGGCCTTTACTTATCAACTCCTCTACTTTCTCCTGTAGAATCTCATTCTCGTTTGGGTTCATCCTGTAATGAGGCAGATTAGGCAAGTTGACTCTTGGAACCAACGCAATATAGTGTTGGATATTATGCACAGGCTAATCCCTCTAGTAAGTCCTCTAGAGTCAACTCTGCAAACTCCTCTAATATAGATTGCACTTCTTGAGATACCACAAGCTCAGGCTTGCTTCCTACTAGCTCTTCCCCTTTAACTATTAACAGATGCGTTTCTTTTGTTTTCATCATCTCACTAATAAATTTTCCATGACTATTCTTTGCCTGCAACAAAGGCTTCTAGATCTTTCCTTGAGACTTCACGCCCCTGATAGGTACTAAAGTATACTTTACGCCATCTTTTACAAAATGGTATGTATTTTTCCTTCTCGAATGCATCGCATCTATATCAAACTACCATGGTCTTCCCAATAGGATCTAACATGCATCCATCTCTATTACATCACAATAGTGCTCATCCTGATACTTTCTAAAGACAAAGTCACTTTACATTGTTCTTTAACCAGAATCCATCCAACCTCCTTGATCCTATTGGATCGGAAAAAGAAAACATGCTTTGTTTAGAAAAACTGTAGATTTCAAAACTTTTAAGAAATCATTACTTGCAGCGGAAGCAACAAATCCAAATTAACATGCCAATCCATACATGATATGGTATAAGGATAATAAACTATAAACAAGAACAGGACTATTACCGACTCCTTCGCTACAGCTTTAAATCCTCGCTGCGCTATCCTCTCCTTCTTCGTGTATCCAAATCCTTTGC
>JANTNU010000233.1:17187692-17197703 GCA_024752395.1 Erythroxylum havanense | reverse complement strand
CAAAATTGCATCTATTTTTCAGGATTGATAGATTAGACTCCTAGCTCCAGAGATAGACTTTTCCTGCCGTGTGAGCGCGTCGGCAAGAGAAGTGATGGCACACAGGTCGGTCAGCTGGGACGATTTTTGGGGATGACCTAGTATAGACTTTTGTATCAATTTCCTTTTTGGAGTATTGTATTTAGATTGTAGGGAACTGATAGACTTGTCTATATTTCTGTTTGATGATATGAAATGAAAAAGTATCTTGGTTTTTAAATATAGTGACTTTCATATTACGGTTTAAAATTGTATTGATGCCATGAGAGTACTGTAGTGATTGATCGAACGTAGTGCACCCTTATTGTGAGATATGCGTCGGAACGATCCACGGACGTCCCAGTGCGTACCCTGCGGTAAGGGGGCGCTACAATAAGAGTGTAACAATATAGGTAAACATTCATAATATACCTCTATAATATTGTTCAACAAATGGGTTAAGTTTATTAGCAAACTATATAGGGAAGCTCATTTACACATATGAGACAACAATTAGGAGGAAAAAATTGGTTAAGCAAGTTCATGTATAAGTGTAGAGTTGGAGAGGAAACTACCTAATTATTTTCCTTCGATAAAGATAAGAAAGGATGACAAAATGTTTAAACACACCACTATGGTGTTCTAATAATGAACACCACGACTTAAGTGGTAGGTAAGCAATGGAGGCATAAAGGAAGGTAGTCAGCAAAAGGAGACTCTATATATTTATTGGGATTCAGTGGTATAAAAAAGATAAACATAACTAGAGGGGTAATAATAGAAGAAAGTGAGGAAATGGTGGCTCTAAAAGAGAAAGTTAAGGAAGATTCTAAGAAAGAATTTTAATTGATGAACTTATAGAAAAAGTTATGAATTTAAGAGTGATATAAGAACGAAGTCAGGGAGGAAGAGCATGTCCAAAAGATCCAATTCTAAAGTAACTTCTATTGTCAATAGTATCTTACAAAATTAAGGGTATTAACTACACCAAGAAGCAATTATGTCTAGAATATTTTGGAAGTGAAGTCAAACTAACAATTAGAGGAATGTTGGAGAATAAGATTAGCTAGGAGCAAATTACAAAATTAAAGATTTTGGAAAGTAAATGGTCTTTTTTGTCCAATCACCAACACCACCATTGTGATCATATAATAATAACTTTTGACTTGAGAAAAGTAAGAATTAACACTTTGGATTCCAATGATTAAATGATGCATATCTTTACTTAGTTTATTCTAGAGGAAACTAAGGTACTAGTTATGTTTATAGCCGAAATTTCTCACTTCAATAGAAAGTGTTATAAGATCAGATAGGTAGTATCCACTTGACTATATAGTACATTTAAATTCTATTAGAAAGCTTAAATATTTTTCTTTATTGGTTAAAAGATGAGGGTAATTTATGCATAAGGAGCTTTTCTAGAAATTTTAGAGAGACTGTAGAAAAGATTAAAGTTATTAATGTAAAGTTTGAATGAAGTTTTTCTCTTAGAGAAATAAACAAATTTCTAAATGGAAATTGAGGAAGAAGTTTGATAAGTCTCTAGTAAATGAATGATGATTGGAAGAATTCCATAAGAGTAAAGCTAGTTTAGAAGCCTAATGTTCTCAATTCATTTCCCAATCATAGTTTGAGACATGTTCCACAAATATAAGATGAAGTGTTCATTAAGGTTTAATAACTTTTTACAAAGGAAGATGGATTTAATGGAGAAATTATAAGAGGTATGTCACGAGAGATCTAAGGCTGTAAGGCTTTCATATATTTTAAAAAGTTGTAGTTAATCAAACATGAGTTAAAAGAGCTAAATGCTAAACGAATGTTGAGTACAAGCCAGAATTTAGGGTGGAAAAATTTTAGGCCTAGATCAAACCCAATTACATATATTTTTAACTTAAAAAATGATTTAATTTTCATTGAAAATTTTAAGCTTCAAAACAAGCAACCTAAGCTCAAGTCTAACTTAAAGCCTAAAATTTTCAAAGAAAAAAGCTAGAGCTTGGTCTAAATCAAAGTTAACTCTAGTCAGACCTATTAAATTTAGGTTCAGTAAGCTTTGCCATGCATAGTTAGAACATTATAGATATGAGGACATTTTAATGGATGATACAATTAAGAACCTCAGTGCATATGGTAAAAAATAAGGGGACAAAGTGTCACCTTGCCTTAATCATCTAGCACCCTTGAATAATTGAGAACCCTCACCATTGATCAACAAACTAAAGGATTTAGTAGTTATACATTGGGCAATCCAAGCGATGAATATGTCAAGAAACCTCAATGCTTCTCATATGTGAAGTATAAAATCCCAATTCACTAAATCAAAGGCTATGTGAATATCAATTTTGAGAGCATAATTAGCACCTGAGCCCTTAAAATGGTAATTCTTTCGTAATTCCTATGCAAGCATAACATTTTCCCTAATACCTTTCTTTCTTTTAATAAAATCAGTTCTTTGGCAATTCCTATGCAAGCATAACATTGTCCCTAATACTTTTTCTTTTAATGAAAGTAACTTGAGATTGTCTAACAAAGGAGGGTAAGATATGTTTGATCATATTAGTTAGGAGCTTGGAGATAATTTTGTAAATAGTTTTGTAATAATAAATTGGTCTAAACTCTCTTAAGGATCATGGATTATAAGATTTAGGAACTAAACATAGATGAGTGCAATTCCATACCTTAAGCATCCTTCAATTAGTAATGAACTCCTGATCTTTACAAACATGATCTTTAATAGTAGCCCAATAATCTTAATAGAAAAAATCATTAAAACCATCAGAACTAGGGGCTTTATTAGGACTAAGTGGAAATACAACTATCTTTAAATCCTCATTTATCAAAGCTCTACCGAGGAAATTAGCCTACTTAGGAGATATAACCTTACGAATAATTGAACTATGTGGATGGTAACATGAAGTTTACAATACCTTAGAGAAATAATCTCTAGCAAGGGCTTTAATATTTTCTATCTAGTGACAAAATGTGCCTCTTCCATACAATATTGGTTATTATGGTTCCACCTTACAAATATTAACATATAAGGGAATTTGGAGTTTATGTCTCCTTCTTTCAACCATAACATTTTTAAGCTTTTAAGACCCTTATATGCTAAGGTAAGTGTTTTTTTTTCTTGGGTGAATTATCAGTGAGAAAGGCATAGAGATTGTCTAGACATTATTTTAAAATTTCCTTAACCCAATGAACACCTTTATAAGTGTCTTTATATAAGTTCAGATATAGGGATTTAGGCTCCTATTTTATCATCAATAGCTTTTTTGGAATTAGAAGGAAGCATAACCTTGAGCTTAGTAATCAAGACCCTTGATTATAGCTTTCTGGAAGCTATTCATTCCATATAGATAGTTAGAAAACTTAAATGGAGAAGGGCCTCTTGCTTCATCTACGAGATCATAGATCTCCACTAAGAAGCATTTGAACAAAGGTTAATATTAAAGAAGGCTCTAATAGAATTGAAATTATGAAGCCCTTTAAGTTTAATTGTTTCTAGCATTTTTTTTCAATTACTATGATCCCTTCTTATTGTTAGACCAAGTTTATAATCTTCAACTATAATTATGTTATCTAAAGATTTAGAATACAGGATCTCAACCCACTACATAGCTTTCCCAAGCTTATGTTCCCCTTAGATTTCATTAACAAAATTATACTAATTAAAGTCCCAAATGATAAAACAAAGTTTATTCACAACAATTTTATGATGTGCTATATTATTCCACAAGGATAATCTTTATAAGACAAAGTTGGATGCATAGATGAATGTGAACTAGGCCCTTCACATTAACCTTATCCATAAGTGAATGCATTGGTTTGTACAAAAATGTTATAAAACAAAGAAAAATTTAGGATTATAGGTAACAATTACTCTACCCTAATGGTGTTTATCATAATTAGTTATAAGTTTCCAATAGGATTTGAATAACCTTATATTTATGTTTTTTCATTTCTTTAATTTAGTTTCCAAAAGACCAATCAACTTTGATTTTATTGACTTTATGTACTCACACACCATTTTCTACTTTTTAGGATCGTTAAGACCTCTTACATGCTATATAATCACCTAAATTAAGGTTGGGAAGGGTATTTAATCTAAACTTAGCTTTACATCTATATTTTCTCCTTTCCACAACTTTAAAAGCACATGAGGATACATTACAGGAGTTTGGAGAGTTGATCATTTTGTTGTTCATCCCCTTTGACTGCTTAGATAACTTTACCATCTAGTGGTTGAGTAAGAATTATTTTGGAATTATCTTTAGGACATTGAGTAGGCAAGAGGGGTGATTCATCACTTTTATTGGAAGCCTCTTGCTTAATAGGTGAATCCTTAGGAGGCTTTTCATTAAACCCTTCAAATTGAGAGTTATTTATAGCCATCAATTCATCATAGTATCTAGTACGAAAGACCTTACCAATATGCTTCCATTTTTTCCCTTGCTTCATTAATAATGGTCTCCACTAGTAAGAGACCTTAATAGTGTCCTTAATGAGGGTGTCGTTTGTTCCTAACATCAACAAAAGGATCTCCTCCAGTAAGTTATAGTTCATTTTCTTATAATGTTGCTTCATCCATGCACAAAAGGTTGCCTATGTAGCTTGTTGAGAGGCTTATCCCTTTTATGGACTAGTACTCTAAAGAAATTTTATGGAATTTAACCTATCATTATCATCATTTTTCTTATTGTTAATTATGATTTCAGGTTTCAACATCTAAAGGAACATTGGTAATCCATTCAAATGCCAATATCCCTCTTCAATTATTTTGAGACATTGATCCTTAGAGTTGAACCTGAAGAGAAACATATGATATTCACTAAAATGAACCTCTTGAAGGCCTCTAAGTCTCCAACATTTCATTGCCCATAATTTCATCAATGGGAAAACTAGTCTCTTTTTTATAAAGAATCCAATTAACGTAGCTTCCTAAGTGCTAGCCCCGAGTTTGAGGAGGGAGAGACAATGGTCACCTCTCTAACAAAAGGGGGAATAAATTGAAGGGTAAAGGCAGAAAGGTCTCCAAAAACATGCTTTTAATTCAAAGGATTTAGCATAGTGTTTTAAGTGATAGGAACCTGTTGGTCCCCGTTCCCAGAGCCCAACTTATGTAGTCCTGACGCCTTGTGCTTATAACCTTACAGGGTCCTTAACCGAACTCCACATTCGTGGCGAGGGCACACTATTCAAACACCAAAATCATAAGTTGACTTATTCATATAAGTTGTAGCTTTATGCCTCAAGTTTGTTTTGAAACAAGAATCACCTTAAATGGAGTTGTATAACTCAAGTTATGCTCAAAAATTCTAAAAGAACTCATACTCCCAAAATGATCTCCAATCCGACCACTCACTTACTTTCATGCAAACTTTTTTAATTCAACTCCAAATGGTACCACTTTTTATGGAGAGGAAGATATATGTCTTAGGAAGCTAATGGTTCAAGTCTCACCTCAATTTTAGGTCAGATGGGAGAGTTATCCATAAAAGAATAGATTATGTTCATATCCTAAATCAATTTGAACATCTTTTGGCGTAACCGCCATAACTTTTAATTTATAAATCGGATTGAGTTATTTCTTAGACCATTAGAAAGTAGACATCTAGGGCTAAAACTTTCATGAAGACCAAAATTTGAAATTGTGTCATTAATGGGGTCAAAAAGCACGGATCGTGTGAATCTACACGGTCAGGCCGTGTAACCTTCAGGTGAGAAGGGTGTCTCTGCGCTGGAAATACACGGCCCGTGTGAATTCACACGGGCAGACCGTGTAAACTTCAGATGAAACAAAATTTTCACCCTTAAAGACTCCCTTCCATGGAGACGTCTTCAGGAATACTTTGTCACCTATTGCGTACTCCATCTCCTTCCTGTAAACATCTGCATAACTCTTCATTCTATCCTGAGCTGCCTTAAGCCGCTGCTTGATCAAACTAACCTTATCTATTGTCATCTGAACCAAAGAGTTTCTTAGTTCAAGGTGTAGCTGAGCTCTTCCTCTATACTTTTCCTTCTTGAACTTTCTTCAAACACTTACTTAATCTCTTGGAAACTCAAGACCTAGCCAAGCTTTTCTTTTTCTTCTTCTCCCTTCACCTTCCACGAACTCTCCCTCTCTCCCTCTAATTTTCGTAACTTCCTTCTCTTCTTCTACTAACCCACTTAATTCATTCTCTTTTATACTACTTACTAACTTACTTAAGCCTATAGGCCTAAAGCCCAACTCACTTCTTCTTCCTTCCTTCTTGTATTCTCTTTTCCTTTCCTACCTCATTAAGGCCCAACTAATACATTTAATCTCATTAACTCACCACCTAACTCTTTAATGCTATCACATACTAATTAATGTCAACTCAATTAATGCTAACATAACTTACTCAATTAATCTAATCATGCTTATTTTTTTTTAAAAAATTTGGGGCTAACAGAACCTATGAAGGAGAGGGGTAATTTGGAGAGTTGAGATCCAAGGAGGGGTGGAGGGATGAGGGGAGGAAAGTTGTGGTGGAAATTCAGTTATGGAAAGAGGAATACACATTTTGACAATATATTTTATAATGTACATTTTGTCAATATATGTTATCTTGTGTTTGTTAGAGGAGAAAGCTAAGAAAGATTAATACAAGTAAAAGATACCAAAAAATCATTCCTAAAATTGTAAGACAAACGTTGAGAGAGAGAGAGAGTTAAAAATTGAATTCCCTAAAATGCCTTTACTTACCTGGAGGCAAGGGAATTTAGGAGATCTAATGAGTGTAGGAATAAAGAGGGAAATGAAGGAGAAGACACAAGCTTGAAGGAGGTGAAATACATAAGGGGAAAATACTAGGAATGAAGCAAGAAAAACACAAAGAAACAAAAGGAGACAATGTAGCCAAAGGTAAAGCTAAATCTAACCATTAGAGTTGAACAAGTCTGTGAGATGAAAGAGAATCTTTCAATAGCCATTCCAATCTTGTATATAATGCAAAATTTGATTTCGTAAATGCTAAGTAATTGGATTTATTAAGTGATAATGTTTTGATTTGACTTGAGTAATCCTATAAGAAATATGCCTTCATATAAAATTATTTGTTTTAAAGGTACCATCTTCCTTGATTTTGAATTTTTAGAACTTACTTTTCATCTTTTCGAGATCACGTGTAAGATATGTACACACATTCAATGTAAGTTTAGAGATTAAATGTAAGGTATGTACCCACATTAAAATGATAAAGGCATTTATGATTGAGTTTTAGCCAAATTGTTGGCATTCTATACATTAATCTATTAGTGAACCTCTTTAATCCTCTTATGACATTTTATATTTTTTCTTTGTATTAAGAACCTTAAGCCTAAAAATAAATATAAGTAATTAATTACTTATTCATAATAAGTAGAGATGATAATATACATGAAAAAAGCATTGCAAAAGGAATTCATGACAAATCAAATCAAGAAAAAAGAAAAAAGAAAAAAAAGAAATGATGCAAATTAATTGACATGGGTTTCTTGTACTTGAAAAGAATAAAGGAAGAGTGGATTTTTACAAGATATAAAGAGTTAGTCAAAAAAATTTCATAATCTTAATTTACTTGCTCTACTAATTATGAATATTTTTTTGTTTCTCCTATTCCTCTTCCTTTGTTAACATACTTATCACATCGACCTTATTACAATTTTATAATGTCATTTTAATTTTTTCTTATATATATTTATTTTATTAGTGGAGATTGGATGATTCTTAAGCTTAATGTAAGTTTTATTTCATAAGAAGATGATGAGTGCACCTCACGTAAAATTTTAGACGTTTGTTTAAATAAGTGATACCTTATGATAAAATATTAAACTAAATTATTTGAGCTTAACAATAGAGGCAGAATAGTATTTAAATTGTTTTGTCTGTATCGTGATTTATTTAAGAATTAATACGTGTTTAAGTTTTACAATTTAATTGAGACTTGAATATGTATGTCTTGTTTTATTAAATATGAAGTTAACTAATAAGTGTAGATTGATGTTTGTGGTTATCATTTAAATAAACCCTTATGAGACTAGAAGTCCTCCATTAGGGAAATCTTAGGGTTTAAAGGCTTATAATATATGTTAACTTTTATTATACAACTATAAAAGTGGAACTCTTAGTTTAGTTAGTTATGGTTTCTTGTTGTGAATTACTTGAGGATAAGCAATGAGTTAAGTATGAGATAATTTGATAAGTTCAAATTCTTATATTTGGTTAACTTGCCTTATAGGTGATGATTTGGAAAAAAAATTAAGGCAACTTTCTCTATAGTTTATCTGATCGAGGAGATATTGGAGTCATTTGGAAGTTAACATAATAGAAAAAAAATTTGCAGAAGGCATTAGATTGATTCAAGCTTAAAGATGTAAAATACTGGAGGAAAAGTGAAGAAGTGACCAATACAACATAAACACGGGTTTGTGTTGGAACTGTGTTGGTCATGATGTTGGTTTTAATCAATACTAGACATGTAATGGAACTAGTGAGTCCGGATTCATCATATTTTTTTCCTATAAAATTTTAGAAACAATAAACACCTATCTAGAAGTATAACAGGCATCAAACTCGTACACATATTCCAATAATGCATAAAAAATCATAAGTTCAAATATTGTACGACTTTATTTTGTAACCCTAATACAAATACTCTTATTAGGTTTTATTTATAGGACTTTTGAAAGGTGTGTGATAGTCACCTTATTGTTCTTTTTTAAGTTTCAGTCTTTTGTAGTGTTAAAGAAGGATTTTGGAGTAAGATTAATGTTAAAGAAGGATTTTCGAGTCAAATTGAAGGAGATTGTACAATTCTTTTATTTCTTTACTTCTTCGCTTTCTCTTATGTTTAGAATGATTCAATTTAGTTTTTTTTTATGTTTAGTGGCTAAAACCTTAGTAATGGTTATGAATGCAGTTTGTGATAATTATTTAATTACTGATGCATGGATTTTTTTATCTTTGGTTTAATTGTTGAATTTATGCCTAATCACCATAGATTCATTCTTAGAGAATGTATGAAGGATTAAGAGGAGAAGTATGATCTATAGAATATAATAATAAATATGCCAAATTTAGAGAAAGAGATTTCATAATAGGGTGATAACTAAATAGATTTAACTATAATTAATGAGTTTGAATAGGTTGAATTGTGTGTCAAAAGATGGTAGTTACCTAATTGACCATAACATTGTGGCTCGAGCGAGGGCACAAATACTTTAAATTAATTGTTATTTCAACATAAATAACCAATCTTGTATGATAAATGGAATTTCATATAAGTACCCTAGTGCTCATCTTGATTTCTTTTAATTAGTTTAATTGCATTATTTCTGTTAGTTTAGTTATTCAATTATCTTTCATAAATTATGTTTTATTTATTTATTGTTTTACTAAGATTAATAGACATAGTAATACAATCCCTATGAGATCGATACTTTAAGTAATCTAATTTTAGTAAATTGCTGACATCGAAGCACAAATATCCTCACATAAATAACTTGAGACTTGTTATGTGGCATTGTTAAACTAAATAAAATGAAAATGACAATATCAAAGTATTCTTAGTCTCTTCTTAGTAGCCATATAGCCCCCAATATTTAGTCGATATATCAAAGCAATCAATAATATAATCCTAAAACAAGAGTAATATATAAAAATTTAAGAGAAAAGACAGGAAAAGGATACTTATTCCTTATAATGGTTTAGTCCTCCTAGACTTACATCCACTCTCTAAACTTGCTCAAGAATTCCATATCCATTATGGCTCATCTTTGATGGGTGGAGAGTAAACTAGTACAATTCATCTTTTTCAAGAATCACGATAAATCTTACAATTTTTAAGTATTTATAACTTTCTATAACACAATTCTAAGTCTCACAATGACACAATTATTTGAAGAGTTGTGATCGCGGCTTATCGTTCAATCCTAAGATTGATCCTTGGAAACCGGTCAAAATCAATTTATACCAAGAATTGC
>JANTNU010000233.1:17176721-17187592 GCA_024752395.1 Erythroxylum havanense | reverse complement strand
CAATTTGCAATTTATAAAAGTTCAACGGAAGGACCCAAATTAAGCACAAAAATCATGAATTAGAAGTCAACAAGTGCATAATTACTTAAGAAAACAGGGCCAATTTATAGTATAAATTTGGCTCAATTAAGTTGCATAACTCACACTGTAATAAAGCTTTCTTCTACAGAATATAATAACTTAATTACAACTCAACATTTTGATTTTTATAGTATTTAATTCATTTTGGTTCTCTTGCTTTCTTATGTTCTTTAGCTTTAAAAAATACTTCTTATATTGTTATTCAACCTGGTGGCCAATGTTAAGGTCACTCTCTTCCTTATTGAGTGAAATATAATTGTTTGAGGCTTAAAAAACAAATTTTGTTAAAGCAATTGATCCATCTTAATTGATTCAACTACTATTCATAAGTCTTTATCTAGTCATCTTAATTTGGAATGTTTCTTTTTGAGTTTTTAGTTGGAATGTTTCTTTTTGAGTTTTTAGCTCTTTCTTTTAACTATCTAATGCTACTTAAATAACCTCAATCCTACACCCATAAAGAAGCTTATGATTAAAATACTACAACAAAATCTCTCTAATGTAAACTTGCTTCTAAACTTTCAAGCTACACTTAAATCAATGTAGGTAACTTATCAAAACCTTAAATCACCTCTTAGAAATCACCAAGCATGGATTTCAATTCTTGAATCATTCTTTTCTAAACTTGTTTATTTAATTCAAGTTTCAAGAAACAATTTCAAAACTTTTTTATAAACTTTCTCTTACAACATTACTGTCCAATATTACGTATCATTGCTTAGATAAATTCATTAGTATTTTAATTTCTTGTAATAATAAAAACCATATATTTGAATCTCCTTAATTTTTATAATCTTTCTTTTTTGCAATTTCAAATAGATGGCTAATCTCATCAAATATTATTTTTTCCTCAATTGTATGCAATTTGTTTTGAAAAAAGTCACATCTTCATTAATTGCACAATTAAAAAACCTAATACGATTACAACATTTACGTAAGAAACGAAAAAAATTAGACATTGAATATGAGGATAGCATTGAATGAACTTCCTCAACAAAACCTCAATTAAAGGATTGATATAATCTTTCTTTTGTTAAAATTATTTTACCTCACATAATAAGAGATATATGAAAATAATTGATGAATGATGATGGTTATCTCAAAATATGAAGTTATAAACCTTTCTTTTTGTCATCATTACATACTAATTGAAAGTTTATTTACAGAAAAAGTAATTTTTGTATTCATAAATATCTGAGATAATATATTCAAAAGTATTTAACCTTTTAACATCTTTTCAATTTACTGTCAATTTTCAAAAGTTTTCAATTTAACGACTAACTTTTTAAAATTTATATAAATCAGGTTAAAATATTATTTTTTATTGATGAAGTCAATGTTATGAATACCGTACCGGACTCGGTACCGGATTGGGCTCTGGAACGGAAATGTACCGGTATCGGGTACCGTTTCGGGATATTTTTTAAATTTATAAAATAGTCCCTAAATTTTTTAAAAATTGCAAAATAGTCCATATTAATATATTATACAGCAAAATGCAAAATGCCAAAATCCAATTCCAATCCCAAATTTAATTTACAATTCAATTCCAATTTCAATTCTAAATTTAATTTCCAATCCAATTCAAAAATTCAATTCCAATTTCAAATCTAATTTTCAATCCAATTCCAAAATCTAAATCTAAATTACATTTCCAATTCCAAATTTTATTTTCAATCCAATTCAAAAATTCAATTCCAATTCCAAATTTAATTTTCAATCCAATTCCAAAATCTAATTCCAAATTCAATTCCAATTCCAAATTTTATTTCCAATCCACTTCTCCAATTTCCAATTCCAAAATGCTTAAATCAAATTTACCCTCAATCTACTTACCTGATGTGGCTGGAAACTTAGGGGTATTACTGTCAAATCTTTTTCATTCTTTTCCACGTTGGAAAAGGAAGACAAAGATCCAAGGAAAGATAAATACAGGTGCCACGAGGATTTTTCGTATGAAATGATTTCTTAATTGGATTCCGTGTTCTTCTTGAAGAATCCAACAACTTGGTTGCTTCCAGCTCATAGAATCCGTTCCCTAAGCAATAACATCAATCGCTTAAATTATGGCCAAAGATTTTGGACCGTCCAAATCCAATTATCATTGATCACACTGCTCATACTAACTACAACATTTAAATTTCCAAAAACGAAAAGCAAAGCATTTCCTTCTTATTTTCTTTATTCATTGTGAACATCAAGAAACCACCAGAGTTATTGTCCAACGGAGGAGGCAGCGTGGACGAGGCGACGGAGGCGAGCGACAAGACCACCAGAGGACGACAGACGGACGGACAAGAAAAGGAAGACTTGAGGAGACCACCAGAGTCCATATCCAGACCAGGGAGGGGCGGCGACGCGGCGTGAGAGGGACAACCGACGAGATTCAGGCGACGGAGGGACAGACGGAGGGCGACATAACGACATAGGCGACGGGCAAGCGGCGACAGAGAAGAGAGAAGAGATAGGGTGAGGTCGAAGGTTGTGCAGGGGGGGTGGGGAAGGTAGTTTTTAGGGTTATTTTTTGGTTATTTGCAAATTAGTCCCTAGGTTTTTTTAATTTTACGGAACTAGCCAGATTTTTCCGGTATCTTTGGTACCGGCCGGTACCGAGCGAAAACGTTCAGTGCTAAATTAAAACATATCCTAAAAAGTTAGGCACTATTTAATTTGTTGTCCTTGAAACTTATACGAGAATCGTTAATTATAAATTAATGAAGAAATTCTTATAAATGTTAAGATTTCTTAATTATTTTTTTATATACTTGTACATGTATATAGACTAAATTATCAACAACTTATCCATCAATTTGTTTAAAGTTTATGATAAACCATTATCAATGTATCAAAGACATCCTTCTAAAAACAACATTAAGAGGAGAAATCCAATTATTCTTAAATGTTGATAGTCTATATATTATCTAAGAATTAAGAGGACTTCAATTATAATTTGTCATTTGTTGAATAATTCTACTTGTTTAATTTGTATATACCTAAATAGATACACGGCATTGCTGTAATTGCAACCGGTTTTGATGCTTGTATCAAACTACAATCAAAGGTTTACCTTAAAATAATAATTAAAAAATTTAACTGATTCGGCCGATTCAATCATAAAATTTTGAATCAACTTACTTTTCAATTCGATTTTAAATTTTTTAGTTTGATTTACTTTAATAACCTTTATTATTAAAAACTTACTAGTTTAATAATTAATCAGCAAATTTTGTAAATTAATTAATTTTTATAAATTAAAATTAATTAATTAATTTTTAATCAACAGATTTTTTAATTAAACTTCAAAATTTTCCATATATAAGTACAATTTTTGTAATTATATTTAAAATTTTTTAATTTTATTCAATCTTTAATTAATATTACGACGATTCGATTGAACCTTTTAAATTTTTAAATCTCTTATTTTATCAATTAAACTGTTGATCCGATTTTTAAAATAGTACTTAAAAGCGTGAAATAAAAACATCTCTTTCCAATTAGTCCAAATCTAAATTCAAATACAGCTCAACCCCCTTGTTAGCTCCCTGTAAATTAATTTCAAGTTTCATAATTTTGGTATTAATCTATTGCTTTAAAATGTTACATCTGGAACATTGGCGAGTGACAAGCACTCTCTAAAATCCGCTACCTCTTGGAGCGTGGACTTTGAAGAACCTAAAACTAAAAATCAACGCCAACTGTATTCAAACTTTTGTTAAGTCGTTGCCAAAAGTAGACAATGAACATTTAGAAGCTTAGGCGTCGCCGTTTAGTAGTTAGAGTTGGAAAGCGAATGGGAAATGGCGAAGAAAACACATTGAACTGAATTCAATTTATAATAGTTTCATCCCCAAATTAATTTCGAACAAGCAAACCCTAAATCACCAATGTCTATCTCTTCTTTCTTTCCCCCCAATTTCGACTATTCCATATCCTTCCTCTAGATCTGATTTTACGGGTATTTTGTTCTTTTTTTCTATTTTCTTCTTATTTTAATGGTTTTTGTTTGTTTGTGTTTGCGTTCTGTTTGTGGTTGATGAATTGCACTTCGACGATCGTTGTATAATCTCCACGGATCGCTTGTTAGTTTGTTCCTTTCGTCTCGTTTTCTCTGTTAATTAATTTCGTAATGATTTTTTTTCTTGGAAATTATTCTCTGTTGATAATGTTGTTCTGAAACGGTATGCATTCGTTTTCTTTCTTTTTGTATTTTTTAAAACTCTGGCTTTACTTTTTTCTGTTTTTATCATAAATTTGAGAATTATAATGAAATCGGAACTGTCTCCTATTTTTTAAAGGGAGGATATATAAGATCTTTGGAAGGCTCCGTATCAGTTTATTCCTATTTATCATAGTATGATCAGATTGTTGCTACGTGATTGAATATTTGTGGTTTTGATCTGACAGTGTCAAAAGGTTTCTGTCAACTGTTAATAGTTACTTAATTGTTGATACTTGAAACTCTTGGATTGGGTGATTGAAATCGTATCCTAAATTGCAGTTTTTATGGTCATGGTGCTTGTGGATTTGTAGTAGACATGGTTGTCCAGTTTATGATTTCTGAATATTGGTTTTGAAAAGCAATGTTGGCCAATTGTTTAAAATTCAAATTATTGATGTTCATAAATGAATAGATTTTGGATGATAAATCATGCATTATTGAGCAGTTCTTCTCAGCTATGCTAATTTGCTTCATGGCTTCTTTTTTGAAATTCTAGGCTAACAAATTTTGGTCCCATTTTGTTTTATTGTTTGACAGCAGATCTTACCGATGGCTATATCTATCTATAAAATGAATGAAGTTGTGAATTGATGGATGATGATTGTCAAAATGGACAAAATGTCTGATCCATCATGGGAGTGTGCTCAACGACTTGATGAAAAGGTATTTTTGTCTTTCCCTCGATTTTTACTTTTCCTTACCTGCTCAAAGCACTGGGAGCCTTGTTGTTTGCCTTGTGGTTAGACGGAATATAATTTTGCTGCTTAATTATCCTTTGTCCATGAGAGTGTCCCTATCTTGTATTTATGCATGTCCATGTGCTAGTTCTGAAATTGAGTTTGTTGTGTTCTAAATCTTTATTCTTTTCATGCAGAATATAGAGATTGAGAATAAGCCCCGATGGTCGGCTCAGGCTCGTGTACCATCAGATCCCAATGCTTGGCAGCAGATGCGTGATAACTATGAAGCTATAATTCTCGAGGATCATGTTTTTTCTGAGCAGCACAATGTAGAATATGCTCTATGGCAGTTGCATTATAGGCATATTGAGGAATTTAGGGCACATTTCAGTGCTGCTTTATCCTCCTCCGGCTCAAACTTATCACCAGGTGTAAAGGTTTCAACACGACCTGATCGAGTTATAAAAATTAGGCTTCAGTTCAAAACATTTCTTTCAGAAGCAACAGGGTTCTACCATGATCTGATTCTGAAAATCAGAGCCAAGTATGGGCTTCCTTTGGGGTACTTTTCTGAGGATTCAGATAATGGGATTGTAATGGAAAAAGATGGAAAGAAAACATCTGATATAAAGAAAGGCTTTATCTCTTGTCACCGTTGTTTGATATATTTGGGTGACCTCGCCAGGTATAAGGGACTTTATGGGGAAGGTGATTCAAAAACCCGTGAGTATGCAGCAGCTTCAAGTTACTACTTACAAGCTGCATCTCTTTGGCCTTCAAGTGGGAATCCACATCATCAGGTTGATAGTTCTTTTATATTGTCTTATTATTGCTGTAGCATAAACTTGCAATTTTATTCTAATATTTAAATGAATTTGTTCTTTTCAGTTTTATAAATCTTTTACATGTTTCAGCTTGCTATTTTGGCTATTCGGGTGATGAGCTGGTGGCAGTGTATCGGTATTTCAGGAGTCTGTCTGTAGATAACCCCTTTGCAACTGCAAGAGACAATTTGATTGTTGCTTTTGAGAAGGTACCTTCTAGTTGTGTTCTTGTTTGTTATTTTTCTCAAACATTTAGTTTTAGTTTAGAACATGCAGTGTTTGAAATTATGTTAGAACTATTGGGAAAAAGTAGGTATTATGATCTGCCACTCAACATACTTTTTGGAAGAACTATAAATGTCTAACCTTCTCTTTATCTTTTGTTTCAAGTGCTGAATATTATGGATAATTCAAGTTTATATAAAATTGTATTGACTTCTATGGCCAAGTGCAGAAAAGGTAACAACATGGATATCAATTTGGTATGGCCGTGTTTAAACCTTTTGAAAGTCCTATCTGAGTATTAAACTTGTTTGATGCTTAGGCTTTTGAGTTTAGATGACTTAATAGCAGAATTAGATAATATCTTTTAAGCAGTTGGAAAAAACAGTTTAAGAAGGGCTTGTGTTAATTGATGTTAGGTTGTAAACATTAAGTTATTCACTGCAAGAAAAGTTTTTTATGAAGTTGCAATATGGTTGAGGTAAAACAATGATTTCATACAAGTCCTTTATTTTACAGAACCGCCAGAATCACAACCTTCTGCTTAAAGAGTCATATGAGCTATTGGCTAGAAAAGGAAAAGGAAAAGGAAAAGGAAAAGGTGATGCACCATTTACGTCCAGAGATGTGAACTTTGAAGCTGTTGCTAAGAAGGAAAGGGCTTCTAAAGTCTTGGAGTTGCGCAAATTATTTTGTATCCAATTTATACGACTAAATGGCATTCTTTTCACTCGTACAAGGTATTCTTTCTTAAGCACTTGGAATTTTGTTCAGACTCTTTTATCTGGATTCCTAGATAATTACTTCTTTTTCCCATCTTGTCCAGCCTGGAAACATTTGCAGAAGTTCTAAAATTGGCAAGCAGTGGATTCTGTGAGCTTCTTTCTTCTGGGCCAGAAGAGGAGTTGAATTTTGGTTCAGATGCTTCTGAGAATGGAATGTTTATAGTTCGACTCATCTCCATTCTTATTTTCTCAGTTCATAATGGGAAAAGAGAGGTTGAAGACCAGACATATGCAGACATTGTGCACCGGGCTTTTCTACTTCAGAATGCATTTACTGCAGTATTTGAGTTTATGGGGCATGTTCTATATAGATGTGCAGAGTTACACAATCCTACTATAAGTTTCCTTCTACCTGGCATCTTGATTTTTGTGGAATGGCTGGCATGCTGTCCTGATGTTGCATCAGGCAGTTATGTTGATGAGAAAGAGGCTTCTGTTTGGTCACATTTCTGGCATCAGTGTATTTCATTCTTGAACAAGATATTGTCATGCCACTCGATGTTACTGGATGGAAATGAGGATGAAACTTGCTTTCATAATATGCACTGCTACGAAGAAGGGGATACAGAAAACCTACTTGCTTTGTGGGAAGACTTCGAATTGAGAGGATTTTTGCCACTTCTCCCTGCACAAACCATCTTGGATTTCTCAAGGAAGCACCCATTTGGTGCTAATGGAAGCAAGGAAAAGTTAGCTCGCATTAAAAGGATTCTAGCAGCTGGGAAGGCTCTAGCCAATATCGTTAGCATTGATCAGAAATCATTATGTTTTGATACCCGAAAGAACAAATTTGTTATAGCTACTGATTCACAAATTGCTGAGGATGATGTTTTGACTTTTGATACAAAGAGTATGCAAGAAGATATGCCTATTGAGACAGCAGTGAGTTTGGGAATGATTCAGCCTAATCAGGAGCTATATGTGGAAGGGGAAGAGGAAGATGAAATAATTGTCTTTAAGCCAGCAGTGACACGGAAGCAATCTGATGTGCTTACTACCCATTGGGCTGTTTTTGAAGGCTTGAAACCTGGTCTAACTGTACCTCAAGGTGATCATCAGTTTTATGGTGGTTCTGCTGTAGTTCCTCTTGGTAATCTTCAGCAGCCAGCTGTTATTGGCCCAATTCCTCATATTTTGGCAACTACAAGTGGCAGTCTCCCTCAGCACCTGCAGCCTATTCAACAATACACTTCAAAATGGTCAGCAGAAGAAGCTGCTTCACTTGCTAAGAACATAAAGAGTGTCCGTTTCATGGAGAATGGACATGTGACTACTAATCATGAAATTCAAAGGGAATTTGGCATAGTTCCGCCTGTTGTCCGTCAAGTGCCATTTCAGCAGACTGTGAATTTAAATAATGATAATATCTTTTGTGATCCGCTTCTTACATCAGAAGCTGTAATTCCATCCAAGATTGATGTCATTGTATCTTCAGGAGTTCTTACTGATGATATGGTTGTGAAGACATCAGCAGCTTTGCCTCCAGCAACAAGAAAAAGTCCAGTTAGTCGACCTGTGAGGCACCATGGGCCTCCCCCAGGTTTTAATCCTGTACCTCCTAAACAAGTTGTTGAACCTGTTTCTGTGTGTGATTCAATGAAAAATGCTCCATTAATGGATGATTATAGCTGGTTGGATGGATATCAAATGCCTTCATCAACAAAAAGCTCTGGATTTAATAGCACCGCTGCTTTAGTTGCTCATATGACACCTCAATATCTAAATAACAATAGCGGCTTGTCTGAAGCTATCAGCTTCCCATTTCCCGGGAAACAGGCTCCCACGGTTCAGTTTCAGGTGGAAAAACAAAAAGATTGGCAGAACTATCAGGGCATTGAGCACTTTAGAGTGCAACAAGAACGGTTACGGCATGAGAAACTAGTAAATGGAAATCAGCAGTTCAGTCCAACACCTGAGCAATATCATGGACGTTCAATCTGGAGTGGTCGTTATGTTGTGTGAAATCAGAATGATGGCTTAGATGGTAAGACGAGCTCTCTCTATCCTACACCCTGGTACTTAAAAGTGGTTTATACTATGTTTTTTTGTGGGAATTGCTCTTCTTTAACTTTCATCATTCTTCTTGAGGGTCTAAACATGATTTCGGTGAATGTGCTGTGTCCTTTTGCTACCGATACAACTCCAACTTAGCTATCCTTGTTAATTTCAATTTAAGTTTTTGTTGGAGCATGGTAGCGTTGGCTCATCGCGAACTCTTGCTATTAATCAAGTAAGTACCTATCTACCCTTTCTATTTCATTATCTCCTTTACGTGACTAATTTGGTGTCTTGCTGGTTAGGCTAGTGGATTGAGGCAGCTTAAAACTTGATTAGACGCAACTAGATTATCCTCTGGTTAATTGTTATTCTCCATGTCGCTAGCTTATAACTTTTCCCAGTTGAAGTGGAAAAGTGATGTTTTATTATGTTTTTTGAATTCCAGTATAATGTGTATAATATATTGTTTAGGGTGACAGTTTATTATCATATATGCATCTTTGATTCCTTTTCCCATTATATTTAGTTGTTTGAAACATTTGAGCGATCTACTAGGGTCTTTAAGCTAGCCTAAATATGTAAACTAACATTTGTAGGAAGATAAAGTGCTCAGATCGGGATTTTTTTTTTCTAGTGCCTATGGTTATGGGAATCAGGTGGGCTTGCTGTTCTAGATGACTGCCTTTTTAAATTACTTATCTGCAGCCTTCTGTCCTGTAGTATTTTGGGTGCCCACTGAACAGATGTGCTCACATTTTGCTTCCTTTTTTTGTTGCCATATTATGAACATTATCAACTGAAGGTCAAGCTATTGCATGTGATCATATATTTGCCTGTTCGCTTGGAAAATAAAAATTCTCATTCATGCTATCAGATGACAATTTTTTGCTTAAAATGCAGATTTTTCGGGCCTCTGCTTCCTGTGGTAGGGGCAACTATTGATGCATCTTAATGATGTGCAGTTCGTAAGAAGTCAATGCATTGTCAGATCAATTTTGAAGGGAGATGTAATGTGTCTATGAGTGCAGTTTGAGCTTAAATTTGGAGGATTGGTGGATTGAAGATATAGTGGACTTATCTACTATACTTCCATCATGCTCTAGCTGTCAGAATTGCTGGTGCCATATGGTGGGCAGGTTGATGCCTTATTGTGTACTTGGCGAGTCCTGTCCACATAAATTCAGGATTATGGTCCAAGTGGTGGTGCTTATTTTTGCTTGGTACTCGGATTTGGATGGCAGGATGCTGATTACAGCATGAGTAGGGCAGAGCATGTGTACGGGTGAGTGGAAGTTTAATGTATGATGGGGTTTGTTCTTAGAAGACATTTTTAGTTATTGATTTACCGACTATTTAGTTATTAGGGGAAGGAAGTTGTGACGTTTGCTTGAGTTGAAAGGGTTTTACCATTCCAAGAAGGAAAATGTGGGATGTGGACTTAAAATATGTTAAAAGAACTCTTGCTGTTGGATTTCATTTGTATGAATGTGTATGATTTCAATCGCCAAAGGTCAAGGGAGATTATTTGGTATTGAGATCTCACTTAAAATGGTTTTTGATTTACGTCCACTGCACACATTACACTGGCTAGAGTGATGGTAGGGATGAAATCTTTGCCAAGGCATGAAATCTTTGCCAAGGCATTCTCAAAACTAAAATGCCTTGTGTTTAAATACTCGTTAGGATGTTCTCGTGTGAATTATTTTAAGCTTGCTGTCTATGTTGGCACGAGGATGTAAAAAGGCCCCAACAGCAGTAATCGAAGTGTTCCCTGGAACAGGTATCGTATGTTATTCTCCCGACGTTAATCTGTTGGACAAAAGCCAATTATCATAAATGGTAATCAAGATTTTAGTGCTACTTTTACTTGTTAACTATCAGTAACTGCTACTTGCTTATGAGTGAGATGAAAAACAGTGACTACCAAGTATTGTGATCTCTGGGTAGATGTGACTTACGAATGTGAATTGGAACTTGCCACTCTATACTCATAATTGGGCGGAGTGCTCGGTCTTATAAGTTTCGTGTCGTGGCGTGGCTGTCTCATTAAGTCATACTTATT
>JANTNU010000233.1:17034655-17047627 GCA_024752395.1 Erythroxylum havanense | reverse complement strand
ATGAATGCCAAAAGACCTTAAAGCCCTTCCTTATAAGCCTTTAAAACTTAACACTTAAGTAAACTTCCAAAATTGTCCCTAAAATTCATTTTCTTTCAAGCTTACTTTAGGACATTTTTCTCACCATCACATTGAAGGAATTTGCTAAAACTTTCTTCTATAGAAATGTTCCTCATTGTCTTAATTTCATAACGCCACTAAAATCATTTAATTCGGTGCACTACTTCAAAAGTTATACTCCAAACATTTCGGACTATCATTATGCTAAAACATTTTCCAGCACTTTAATTCCATCCAATAATTGACATTTTTAGAGATTGAATTAAGATTCACTTCCTTCAGAAAAATTTTATCCTTATCTTTCTAGTTTAATCCAAATCAAGAATCACTTTATTTGGATTACTAGAGCAAAAGTTATGGCCAAAATACTTTCAGATTTTTTTTGTAATCCAAGATTGCATACTAAACCCGACTTCCATTCATAAATTGGAAGTCTTAGAGGCTAAATTGAAATTCAATTCCTTCATAATACTTGTAGCCCCATGTCTCTATTTTAGGTTTCCACAAAAATTAACTTAATTGGATCTCCACAGATCTAGAATTCACCAAAATAATGAACCATGTTCAGAAAAATATCTAACTCACTTTGATTAAATCAATCTCTTTCAATTAAATCTCAAAAATTATAAATTTTCCATTCTGATGAAGATAAATTGTCTTAGGAATCTAACGCTTTAAAAACTAAATCAATCGGATGTCGGATGGAAAAGTTATAAACAAAATATTGAACAAGGGTCGGATTAGGGGAGGAGAATAACAAAAACAAAAGGATTTTTCATATATATATATAACCGAAATTTCTAAAATTCATAACTCTTAGTCCAGAACTCCAAATTTGACAAATTTGGTATCAATAGAAAGCTCCAAGGAAGCTCTAAAACTTCCATGAATAATTCGAAAATCAATTTGGCCTCTAAGGAAGTCAAATTTCTAATCAAAGATTCTGTCCACTAATAATCATGCTAAACAATAATAGAAACTTCCAAAAATCATAACTTCACATTCCATGGTCCAAAAATTGCATACTTTACATCAATGGAAAGATCACAACATAATCTAAAGCTTTCATGAAGAACTTAAAAGCAATTTCAACCTCTAACTAAGTAAATTTTTCAGTCAAAGATTCCGCTAGAATTTTGGTCAACCTACACCACATCCAAAACTTAAAATCTCATATCTTCCAATTCTCACATCTACAAATAACATATTATACATCAATGAGAATCTAGGAAAATCTTCTATGACTTTTATGTAGACCCTTTAACTCAATTCAAAACACATCAATACAGAAATTGGCCTCAAAGCAATACACACAAAATCCTTTTCATGAGGAAGGTGCAGATGTAAATGCATATGCAGATTTTGATAACATTATTGATGCTTATCATAATGAAATTTATAGAGACTCATTAGATCATAGTAATTTCTTAGCCAATGATGAGTATCTAAGTATAGAAGAGTTAGATGTTACTTTGAAAAGGCCTAGTCAAACAAAAGGCACGTTCTTGGTATAGTGTAATTAAAATGGATATTAGGGATGTTGTTTAACATTGTCAAGCATTTCAAAGTTGTAGTGGCAGACTATGTAATTGCAATAGGTTTTGATTTGATATTAGAAAAGAATAAGTCCAAAAGCATTAGGTATTGATACTATTATAATTGTCCATTTGAATTATATCCATCATTTAAGAAAAATGACAAGTGCTTGAAACTAAAAAGTGTAGATGCAACCTAATAAATAAGTCCCATTTGGTGACTTCTAACTACATCATGAGGCATTTTAAGGAAAGAAATTCCTGAAAAATTGAGCATAAAATTTAAAAAGATAGTTGTACTATACGATCAATATTATAAAATTAAAAGACTAACTAGCTAATGGTAAGGGTTAAGTTAAACTTTTTGGAAATCTTACAAAACAAATCACATATTTGGCATATTTTTTTATGTTTCCATCATTAATAAATGTTTATTTAATTTGGAAGAATGTAATATGGATAGAAACCACTCATTTTATTTTTCTAAAGAGAGAAGCTCTTGCTTCTCTCTACAACTTTATTATCTGTATGATCTTTTGTAGTGTTTGTTGGCTTTTGGCTCTTGGTTTTTTGCCCCCTTCGCCACTTGCTCCTTGTTTGTTTGGACCCTAACTTACTTTCGTGCTCTATCTCTCTCATTCTAGCTTTCTATATAACTTTATGATAAAAATTAGTTATTTAATGATTTTTAGGGGGTTTCATCACCTAGACACTAATATTTGATATTGATTTTCCCAAGTAGTTTCCTTTATCTTGTGTTCATTATTGTTTCCAATCTTAGTTTAATTGTTTAGCTTTACTTTTAAGTAAAAACCAAAAAATCTTATTCGTAGGCTAGATAATAGAAAATGGGTAACTAATGGTAATTACGGTATTTATGGGATCGACCCGTACTTGCCTATGCTAGTTATAACTAAGTCAGACACTTGCAAATTATTTAATTATTAGTATAGAATCCACCAATCAAGTTTTTAGAGTGGTCGTCAAGAATTGTAATATTAGGAAAGCCTAGATTATGCTAATATAATCATTATTTTGTATTTATTTTATCTTATTTTATTTTAATTTAAATTATTTTGTTTTTGTTGTATCTTTTTGTATTTTTGGCTTACTCATTTAATTGTCTTTTGAACTTCTCTAATTTGACTTTGAGTCTACGTCTTATTTTTAGGATTTAAAATTCATTGCCATAGCTATAACTTGCAATGGACAGATGGAGTGGATGCTACTTTTATGGGAGCTGTGATGAGTTATCGCCTATGGCAACATCACCATATTGGAAAGAAAGATTTGGTGACATATTTTCAAAAGATCAACTGAATTACGTGTTGTGTTGTAACATTGGTGGAAGTAATTGTTATAATCACGAATGTCGAGCACTGATATATATATATATATATATATATATATATATATATATGAAAATGAGCATATACAACAAACCTCGAGTTGCACTATACGAGAATAGTTATAATTTAGCGTGGAGAAATTCTTATGCTTATAGATTGAATGATTACACTCTAGCCAAATATTTACAACACCAAACACCTATAGTTAAGGAGCCATCTCGGGAAGATATGATGGCCAAATTTATTCAAGAATCCAATATAAAGCATTAGAGAATATAGGCTCGTATCCATAACATGGTGAATCGGATTAATCATCTAGTGAAGATAATGTCTAAAGAATTGAAGAGTACTACTGAAATAAATCCTAATGACCACTTAATGGCAAGCATCCTTAGCAATGGTAAAAAGCTACTAAAGGAAGAAGAAAAAGCCTCTGTCCAAGATAAGGAAGTAAAGAAGTGGCAAGAGATAATTGAAGAAGAACAAAAGCTAAAAACCTTTATCTAGGAGGAAGAAGAAGAAGAAGAGTAGACAAAGGTGGTTGAGGAAGAACTAGTAGGGGAACTAAATAAGGAAAATACTAATGAGTCATTGGTAGCCACCTTAATTACGAAGGGTTCCCACTCCCTTTATGAAAAATTGCTTAGGCAAACCAAAGATTTAAGGATTTTTACTATTCCCTATGTTATTAACAGTTTGTCATTAAAAAAGGCATTAATGGAGTCCACTGGAATTATTAATTTGATAAATTATGCTCTTATTATTATCTTACAACTTATGGCTTATAGGATACTAAACCTTTATGCAGAGAAATTGATGGAAGCAAATCACCCATTATAGACCCAAGATGATGACAAATATGTAGGGTACTTCGAGCTAACGATGTTAAACAAGCACTGCATATAACGCAACCCATAAATTAGGATAGAATTTAATTTAAATTTATGCTATTTTATTTTCATATTTTTTATTTATTTTCTTTATTGTTACTTTTATTCTTTATCCCTTTTTCTTTATATTTTACATATAATATTGGATGGATACTCCAAAAATCAGAATTAAAAAATTATATTACTCAGGGAAGGACTAGCTAAACTTTCCCACTTATTCTATATGCTTATATTGTATATATTGGGGACAATGTCCAATTTTAAGTGTGGGGAAGAGGTTATTGAAATTCTTACACTTAGCATAATCTTTTTTATTAAACTTTATTAGCTGATATTCTGAATTAATTGAAATATGTCTATCAATACTTTATTTCATTATTGAATATTGAATTGAATTAGTAAGTAAAGGATGATAGTTAGCACAAAATTGATTTTATAAGTCATATTGATAGTAATCATTGAAATAGTCAAGTTGAATGAAAATTGCACACTATTTTCACAAATATAACCAATTTTTTTGTAAGCTTTTAAATAAATTTCTTTACTTTTTTTAATTCTTAAATATGTGTTATCAAGTATAGAGGGATGATTCTAGAACTTGCCTTCATTATACATGTTGAGATCATGTTTTGTTAAATTAGAAACATTGAAGTGATAAAGGCACTTAGATTTAACACTTGTTTAATCCTATTTCTTTAATAATTACCTTACCCTATTTTATCCTTTAGGAATAACCAAATTAAGCCTTAGCCTTTTTCATTGATATAACCACATTACTAACCTTTATCCTATTTTTCTTTGAAACCTTTTTATTTTTTTGATAAAGGTTATTTACATTAATTTAATATTTGAAACTTGAAAATTTGAAAGGTCCAATATCTCTTTAATTGTTGTATATAATGATTGCTTGAAAATATATATTTAAAAAAATTGTGATCATAGCAAAAGAAGAAAAATCTACAGTGCCAATGGATTTATAATCAAAGGATGTATATAATTTGTGAACAAGTTTCTTGCAATGTTTTTCTATTGTCAATTTCCTTCAAATTTATCACACTTTTATTACCCTAATCATACCTTACCTAAGCCCTAATACAACCCTTAGAAAGACCTTTTGATTTTTTTTTTATAGTTTACATAGAAATGGTGAAGATGTGATGATATTGCAAGTATATAGCAAGAGTTCTACTATACCTTAATTTGAGAGTTTCACATTTTTCATCCTAAACACTTGAGTGACTTGAGTGAAACTTTGGCGAGGTGTAAAGATTTATGCTTTTTATTTCAATAAGATTGTTGACTTGATTACTATTAATATTGACTTATGAAGTTAGTTTTAGGATAACTTGATTCTCCTTCATGTTAATTTGATTAATAGAACATGATGATTTATAATATGAGTGAACAGGTTGAGATTGACAAAGGATTGAGGTTATAACATTTATAATTATATTATGATTTACTTGAGGGCAACCCAAACCTTAAATGTGAAGATGTTTAATTATTGCATATTTGACTACAATTATACACCTATATTTGATATATTTTGCTTGATAGTTTATATTTTGTTGTACTTTTGGTACTTAATTCACTTTAAATGCATTGATAAGTTATAATTGCCTTTATGGACTAAAAGAATAGGAGTTTAGATGAAATTGGGGCATAAAACAAAGAGTTGATGCAATTGGGAGATACGTGTCCGTATATGTGGCCATGTAAGTCTCTGTGAACATGTAAAGTCATGATTTTTAAGTTTTTTTAGGGCTACATGGTCACCTATATGATTGTGTAAGTGGCCGTGTATATTTTAGAAATCCTAAAATTTACTATAAAAGGACGTCAGCGGAGGCAAATAGAAGAGAGTTGACTTTTACAATAGATTTTAGACGTGAAACACATAAAGAGGAGATAATTTTGATCGAGGGATGAGGAAAACATAAAGAATACATCAAGAGATCTGATAGAAGGCTACATTAAACCTAAAACTTGCAAAAAGATTTAATAGGAGAAAAAAGGAGATTTAGAATTGTGATTCCTTTGTCTTCTATTAGCTTTTCTTTATGTTTATCTTTATTTTTGTTTTCTATTATGAGTAATTAAACATGTTTAGTATCTAGGTATGATGAACCCTAGTTTGGGATAACAATATATTTTAATCTTTTTATTCAATATAAATATATTAATTGATCAATTGTGATTCAATTATGTGTTTTACTCTTGTTCTAATATATCTAGAATATTAGTGTACGATTTGATTTCATATGATTTAGATTGCAAAGTCTTTTTGTATAAATAGATCTGCCATAATTGAAAGGAGTTGATTGCAAACCTAGAGATAGGTCAACATAAATCCTTTGGATTAGGTTCGAACCTAATAGCAAAATTCATAAATCAATAATGCAATCCTAGGGCTTTAACTAGAAATCTTTCTGTTAATCAACTAATGGATTAGTTGATAGTAGTCTCAAGAGAGTTATTAAAATAATCAATAATATAATTGCATGATAAAAGACTAGATATTTAATGATTTTTAATGGATTCATCACCTAGACACTAATATTTGATATTGACTTTTCTAAGTAATTTCCTTTATCTTACATCATTATTGTTCCAATCTTACTTTAATTGTTTAGCTTTATTTCTAAGTAAAAACCAAAAATATAATTCACAAGCTAGATAATAGGAAAAGGGAAACTACTAATAATTATAGTATTCATGGTATCGACCTATGCTTGACTGTGCTAGCTACAACTATATGGTGCACTTGCAGATAATTTAGTTATTGGTATAGAATCCATTAATCACTGACTCTCACCACCTCCATTGAGTTGTTTCTCCCATTGAAGCATCTCCTATTTCTTTTAAATATATTTTTTGCATACATATTCCTACATTTATTAGGCATGTTGGCTTGTCACTTTGTATATTGTGTCTACCATCTTGTATACACTGGATTTTGTTAGGAACTTCCTAGTAGAGCATTGCCTATGATAGAGGTCTTTGGCGTAATTCCACACTCTAAGAAAAAATTTGCATTCAAAGAATAGATGTATATTTGATTCACATTGTTCTCTATATAAAGGACAAGTACTAGGCAGATTCATAAACCTTAGTCCATACAGGGTTGGTAGACTTGTCTCATTTCCATCCATGACAGGAATGATGTTTTTGGTATAAGACATGTATTATATATTAGCTTAGTCCATTTGATCTTAACTCCCCTAGATTTGATCAAATTACTATAAGTTTTGTTATTAAACATTCCACCAACACCATTGTTCCAATTATATTTATCATCTTAGTCAGGGGTTTGGGGAATATTGAGGGAGTAAATGTTCCATCCCCCTCAAAAATTTATCCCACTAGTTATATGTTATCCATCTACGAAGCTTAGTTTCCTTAAGGTTGTTAACCATAGCTTGAGATGGCACTTGATTACCTACTAGGGGATTACTTCTCCCCTAATTATCAAACTATAGTGAAGCTATTTTTTCATTCCTAACATTGCAACTTATATTTTAGTTAAAGGAATCCATCATCTTAAGAAACCAGTCCCTATAGCCTTTTTCTTTTCAAGAAGTAGCAATGCATCCATTTGAGAGCAGTGCATGGAATATGCACCATATGAGAGCATTTATTTATCCAAATTTTTGTATCTTCTCTAAAATAGGGAGACATTCCTAGAAATACAATTTTCTGTTAGACAATGGCAATATTAGATAGTTGAAGGTGGCTTGCCTTACTTCTAATCTAGTTAATTTTGAGAGTCTTTTAGGCTATAAAAAAAGAAGGAGAATTTGATGGCTTTTATTCTTGTTAATCCCCACCTGAGAGTGCTTCTGATAGGTTTTAAGAGCATACATTAGTAAGTTTATAATGTTAATATGAGCCTTAAAAATGAGTACTAGGTCATCTATAAAACATAGGCTAACAATTTTCTATTTCTTACATTTCCTATGGAATTTGAAGTTTTTTGCCTATAGAGATGTTACGAGAACGTCTAGTGAGGACTTCCATGCAAAGTATGAAAAGATAAAGGGACAGTGGGTCTATTTATCTAAGTCCTCTACCCCCTTGAATAAAAATATAGGTTCACCATTGGCTAGCACACTAAAAGAAGCAGCATTGATTTATGTTTGTTTAACAAAAAAATTAAAGAAATGTGAAAACTTTAGAAATTAACTTCTTCTCCCAATTGATGTTTGCCCAAGGATGCTTATTTAATTGGGAGATGAATAGTTTTTTTAAGAACATAGAGTGAAGTTCCCTAAAGGGTGCCTTTTCCGAAACATATTTGTCTTTTATATATAGATGATGAGGAATCAAGGAACTAGGATCCCTAAAGTTTATCAAGAAATCAAGTTTCAATAACCATTAATAAAGGTTAAGCTCACTTTGGTAGATATAGGGTGTTGGTGAGTTTGTGAGTCCATCTATAGGTAGTTTCACAAGAGACCAAAAGAGCACTAGTTATCAAATCATAAAGAAGCTAACTTAGTATTTCCAACCTTGCATTGAATATTAGTATAAAGAGGTTTCCTTAAATTTAACATCTAATTCATTAACTATAAAGTGTTGAAATTGCTTTAAACTTCTTGAAAACTTTTACCTTTTAAAATATATATATAATTCTACTTTACCCATAATGCTTCATTATTATAGAGAATTCTCCAAAGTATTTTAATTAAAAGCACCTTATTAGTAATCTTCAAGGATTGTACTCCTAACTCTCAATTGATTTAGTCTTACAAACTTCATCTTAATTACCTTTATGGTATATATGAGAGCTGTCAATTCTACCCCAGAGGAAATTTTTGAACATCCTCTCTATGTATTTGAACATTATTTTTAAAAGAAAAATATGCAAAGACTAGTAGGTATGCAAGGAGTTCATAACAAACTTCATTAAGAGTAATCTTTTAGCGAATGAAATAGTTTTATAGACCAATTAGGAATCCTCTTTTATATCCTCTCCAATATGTGGATGCACTCTCTGTATAGTAGTCTCTTATAAGAGATAGGTAGATTCAAGTAAGTAAAAGGGAGATTTTTGCATTTTAGACTAGTAATGGAGGAAAGACATTTGGGTAAATGCTTACCATATGATATTATCAGGTGAATCTTGTCCTTGTTTAGGGAGAACCCCAAATTTTTCGTAAATTTATTTAGGGCGAAAACATTAGTAAGCTTAAAATTGTATCTTTAATATTGAAAAATAGTAGAAGATCATTTATAAAACTCAAGTTGAAGAGTTTCAATTTCTTGTACGTACTATAATATTCAAAGCCTATATCATTACTAATGTTGAAGCTAATTAGTCTCAATAGAGATTCTATACATAAAACAAAATTGTAAGTGGACAATGGATCCTCTTGTATTAACTTATTACCACCTTGGAATAGCCTTGTGGGTATTGATGGATCCATTTGATCAACGCATTAGGAAATCCAAATGCCTCTGACATGCGACTAGTAAAGTTCCACCCATTGGAGTCAAAAGCATTATGAAATTATGTTTTTATTGCACAATTTCTAAGGAAATCTTCATTCCATAGGATTTGAAAAGTTCTTAGGCAAGAAGGACATTATCAGTTATCAATATGTTTTAAATAACACCACCCTAATCTCCATTTATAACAGTGCCCATCATTGACTTCATCATTGTAGATAACATCTTTAAAATGACCTTATACGACGTGTCACAACATGATATTTGTATATAATTCAATATAAATGAAAGATTCTAAATTTTAGGATAAGGGTTATAAAGGTTTTTTTAATTTCTTTCAACATTTTTACTTTGGAAAAGAATTCAATGATTGCACTAATGATCACATCCTTACTTTATATCCAAGTTTTTTTAAGAATAATGTGTTAAGCCAATTGAATCAAGATACTAGGATTCAGTTGAAACAAAGATAATTCCACTTTATCACTTATTATAGGTTTGCTCGTATTGTTTAATTCATTCATAGTGAAATAATGATTAACAAAGTCTTTGAGCAGCTAAGGTAAGGATGGAAAATTAGCTTATAACCCTAGGGTGTTCTAAAGTACTTAAATAATTCATCACTAATATATTCTTAAGATTTAGTTATCCTACCATCTTACTTTAGAAGTATGGTAGATTATATTGGAATACTCCATTGTGTTAATCTATCTATAAAAGTAGTTTATATTTCTTACTACTTTAGCATAATCACTTATTTTGATTGTTTGAAATGGTAATTTTGCTACAATCACTGTATTGGTTAAGATGCATGACAATAATAATGTATATCCTAAATGTATCATATATCATTAATCTAAAACTAACTAGCTTACTATGAGTAGGATCTAGGATTCAATTTTTCTTGGCAAGGAACATAAATTTTAAAAAGCTCAACTATGAGTAAATTTAAAGATGTAGGAGATATAAGTTTACCAAACCTACTAAAACTCCAACATTGTTTATCTAAATTTAAGAAAGAACCTTACAAACCAACATTTAAATTGAAATTCATAAAGTAGGTATAAGATCTTATAAATTATACAATTTGAAAAAGACCAATCCCCAACATAATCCTTAAATATAAATAAGTATAGAATGGTACTCATATGTATGTTTGAATTTACATTTAGGTTATAGAAGGAAAAAATTGAAAGTATAAGGAGTTCAATTGGCTTGACACCACCTAATCACAAAGTTGCTTTCAAATCTTCATTGAATGTTTCCATCACAAGACATATATGCCAAGAACAAAATATTATATATTAACTATATACATAATATAAAGACATTAACCTACCGTAATTTCTGATCCAGATGTTTAATCATTTTAACAAAATTCAATGGCATAATACAGGTAAATATCGTAGTCATCACTTTATTTAGCAACATTCAAATTGGTAAAAAAAATTAGTCACTCTCTTTAAATCACCTAAAAAATTATATTTGAATGTCAACCTATATTGTAGTCAAATTGATAGGGGTGAGCATAATTCGGGCCGGCCCGATTACCCAACCCGACCCGAATTAATTCAGGTAACAAAATGGTAAAAATTCGGTAAATCGAGCCGACCTGAAAATTACCCGAATTATTTCGGGTAAGGGACGGGTAACTCCGAAAAAAATTTGGGTTACCCGATTACCCGAATTGAAATTTTCTCTTTAGTATTATTAGTTTGAATTGAATTAAAATTAGGGCTTCCTAAGTCCTAACTTCCCGATTCTTCTTCTCGCCTCTCAATTCTGCCTTCTGCGTTCTCGCCTCTGCCTTCTACGTTCGTCTTCTCAGTTCTGCCTTCTGCCTTCTCGCCTCTACCTTCTGTGTTCGTCTTCTCGGTTCTTCTTCTCGGTTTGTCTTCTACCTTCTCGGTTCCTCCTCCGTCCATGGTGCGTCTCCCTTGGTGGGTCAGCCTCCTCCAGCTGGTGCGTCCCTGGTGCGTGCTTCTGCGTGGTGTGTCCCTGGTGCCTGGGGCTGGTGGTGCCTTCTGCGTGCGTGCATCCCTGGTCACCGTAGCTGGTGCGTACGTCCCTGGTGGTGCCTTCTGCGTGCCGCGCACGTGCGTCCCTGGTCAGTGGTCACCGTAACTGTTTTCTATCCCTTTAGCATGAAAATCATTTATAATGTTTTGTTGTCGATCTTATAGGAACTCAGAGGCATTTCTGGCGATCCATAATTTGCAGAGGACTTAAGAAACGTACAGGGTCAGTGGTCACAGCAACTGCGTGTAGAGAACTATCTGTTGGGAAACGTACAAGGTAAAAACCCCAAATCCAAAATCACTCACTCGGTTTCTTTGTTTGTTATTAATTTTCAGTTTCTTTGTTTGCATGCTTATATAGTCCTCTTTTTCTTTGATTCATTAAGGTTATGTGGTTTGACCTTCTGGGAACTCAATGTTCACAGTTTTTAGGGTCTCAAGTTTACTTCTATTTCCTTTCACTCATTATTGTGGACTGCAATTATGTTCTTGTGCTGAAAATAAACTACACAGAAAGTGGAAGAGCACATCTTGCCATTAAGTTTAGGATTTTGGTAATAAATAAGGAAAAGAACTGCATAGTGGCCAACTTGAATGGATAGATAGGAAGCGGAAGGATAACTAGGTGTGTTAATTATAATTTCATATAACCAAGTGTATCTCAATCAATTAGGTGTAAAATGCACCCTAATCATTAAGAGTGCAACTTGGTCGACCAGATTAGTAACTACCAAAAATGAAGATTATATTTCACCATTATTAAATCTTTGATGTACCAGTTAAGACCTTAAATATAATATTGCACCTTCCAAAAGGTTTCTTATGTAGATTATAAACTAAGAGAATTGCAAGTTTTTCATGAGCTTTTTCTTTTTAGTAAGTTGTTTAGGATTTTTGCACATAGACTCTAAATTCTAAAAGGTTTTCCTATGCGTATAAGTTGTGTCTAAGAGGTTATACTTATTCCACAAAAAAGTTATGTCCAAGTTAAAATGAAGATTCTTGTATTTTATCAGCAGTATCGTTTTAAAAATATCTTTAATACTATATCTAAAGGGGTGACATTTTTAACTCAGTGGTTAAAAGCTGCTGGAAACACACATAATAATGGGTACGTGACTAAAGTAGATCAACTTACTAAAAAGTTGAATCTATCCTAAGTCGATGGATCTTATCTTATATCCCTAAACTTCTATTTCCTTTCACTCATGCTGGGAAATTCAGGAGCTACGGTTCCTATAACATGCTCAATTTGAGATATACTCAAGAATGAAGTTAACAAGAGTTAACAATACACTTACTTCTCTATTAACAATAAACAATAGCCAAGTTAATTTTTTCGATCTAATGTGCTGTTTGCTTTGCATTGTATGTCTTAGTGATACTTATTGTTGTACTCTCAAACTTGGGTTTGTTTTTTCCTGCTTTTAGATGGAAGAAGGAGGGTCAAATCATCTAATGATTCCAATCAATGTAGAGTCTCTGAATGAAGAGGCTAGAGAGGCCTCTAGAAAAGAGAGGCCTCCACAAACACCAAAGCGAAAGGCTATGGCAAAAAGATCCGAGTTATGGCATCATTTTACTGCATTTGTGGTTGAAGATGGAAGTAGAAAAGGTAGATGCAATTATTGTGGTAAAGAGTATGCTGCCGATTCAAAAAGTATAGGTACTC